>CM061914.1:198545372-198649022 GCA_031002005.1 Vandiemenella viatica | reverse complement strand
GAGAGAACACTTAACACATGAGGATGCTGGATGTCTGTAACATACCATTGTGCTGTCCATGTGGCAGGAGCAACGCTACTGCGCTTCTCCAAAACAATGGAAGAATGGGAACTATTCGCACGTCGCAGTCATTCGAGGCAGTGCAGACTCGGTGCACTGTTTTCAGTGACGAATCGCAATTCTGCACTACCTGGTGAGGGTGACGGCACTGGGAAGGGGTCTTTCCTATCCTTCTCGTGTTTGGAGAGGCACACAGGTGTTACTCCTGGCATCGGGTTTGACTTCGGGTCACGGCTGGTTGTAGCACGACAGTGTATCACAGACACCCGTGTCCTCGCGTGATATATCTCGTACGACAGGGGTGTTACCGGGTATGGCTAACCTCCACGGTAACAGTCTACACCAGATACACGACCTGGCTCTCCACTTGTTCTCTGGATCTAACATGATGATGTTTCAGTGAAAAGGTTAAGTTTTTAGTATTGATAGCAACAGACTTACTTTAATTTCATTTATATGCTGATATATTACTGTATGGAGAGAATTTAAGGTCGAGAATGCTACAGATTCTACTGAAACATCCTGTAGATGTAGAAATATGTTCTAAATGCATGCATAACATACATTTTTCCATGAAAGGAAAAAAAAGAAGATTAATCACAAATGTTAACACACAGTCTCATTTTCAATAATTGTGAACGTTAATTTACTCCACTTCCATTAAGAAATGGTGCATATATCTATAAAATTCATTGATACACACAATTATTTATATTTTCCTGTTTGACTGTTCTGTCAGGAGGTTTAAAAACACGATTTTTCACTATCTAGATCTGCAATTTAGCAAAGTAAGAAACGTATGTCTCATAAATACAGGAAAAATGACCACCTAGTACTTTAAAAAAAATACTCGATACTGTGCAATCTAAGGTATACAACTTACACAGGTGTTACTTTTGGTTTAGGTATCTTCCTTCTTGTGCTTCCATTCTTCCACGCATCTTCCGCAGCCTCTAATTCAGCATCAGAAACTGGAGGCTCCTTGAGACATGACTGTGAAAGAGGCCGGTGTTAGGAAATGAAGTACAAAATAAATTAAATCACTCTCAGTAATAATCTCTGAACTTACCATATAATCCATCCATCAAGGAAGCAGAATGGAAAAAAAAATTTAGAAGCATATTTTGAACTAAGGACATGAAAATTAGTTAAAACTATCAAAACCTCTAAAAAATTTTAACCTGATGTTCTTATTGGCGTATTTCAGTTGATAATGAAGACGACTGATGAGGATGAGTGTGTGCCATGTAAAAACTTACATTAAATATATCAAAATAAAAATCCTTTTACTGAGTTCAATGGTTAAAGCACTCACAATGCAGAGCAGACCAAAAATAAGGTTTAAATAAAAATATTGATATGGCAAAGTTTTTAATTATCATTACTATTAAATAATTATTTGTAAATTATTACCAGAAAATTTCAAGAGCTTTAAATATTTGTAAGCAAATCAAGTAGCATTATCATAAAATCACTGAAAATCAAATTAAGATTACCAAAAGTCTCAACCTGACAAGTAAGATGTACACATACTTCCGTACTGGACGTCGACGAGAGTTCGGTCCGCAGTGGAGTCTCGGACGCAGAGACGGAGCTGTGCAGTGGGTACCAGCCAGCGTCAGAGAGACTCCGCACTGACGAGAGGCCCGGTAGCAGCTTCGACTGGGCGACAGCTCGATTAAACATTTATAAAGGTCAGACCGTAAAGATGAAATCTTTATATAACGATAATGCAACAGTTCAAAATTAAAGTTGGAGGAACTACTGTAGTTTGTTTCAATGGCTGACTACCTGAAATCCATTGAAGCTTTACACTAGTGCGATTCATGGAAAGTTGCTGTAGACAGGTACGCAACACCCTAGGTGGAACTGTGCACAGCATAAATGTGGACTTCTTGAAACAAAAAGCTTAAATTATTCCCACAGCCATGGAAATAAACCACCACTACCTTAAACGATGGCACAAACACGTGTAAAACAGACACAAACAGAAATGACAAAGAAATTTTTGGGGTTATATCCCTTATCCGGCAGGAGAATGAGGTAGCTGCACGGACGTGAGTCGGCTGTCCGCCTCAATTAGGCAGCTGCCTTACTCTACTGTCGAAGAAGAGATGTAAGTCTCAAAATTGTCAATTCTGCTTGTATCCGTTTTGTGAGTACTTGCCACACAGCCATCATCGCAGGGAGAGGTGGTTCATTTCCCTGTCCTAATTTGTAATTCAAACTTTTGATTACGAGAATAACCATCACTTACCAAAGTAAAAGATTGCAGTCAATACAGCCCCACACCGTGTTGGATGTGAGGTTCGCATAGCTAGGGCACGTTTCTTTCTTTTCACTTGAAAAAGGGTATTTTGTGTTTGCTTATTATTTCGTGTTGCTCTACTGCCATCCTCCCTTAGACTTTGGTGAGTGATGCGTATAATTTATCGTTTCTTCCCACATAACTATCACCTCGCGGCAGTTCTTTAACTACATTGTTAACGATGCTATTAAATATTACACATGAGAGTAAACAAGAAAATATGGCAAATCTATTTAGGTGCCGAGAATGTTACTACTACAGATCACACTACATTAGGAACTACTTACGTGCAGCAGAAATAATGATGTGGTCAATACGTCACTCATGGTAGCAAGGCAAAGGAAACTGAAATACTTTGTGCTGCACCATGACATTGTCAATTATAATTCCAGTTCATGCTGCACAGGTCATGATATACAGGGTGATTATAATTAAGTTTAAGTTTCAAAACGCTCTAAAACCACCGATTAGAAAGACGTAAAAAATTGAACAGCGTATATTAAGCAAGGGGGAAAGAACGTGAACCAAAAAAAAGCATCCCTCCAATCGGTTTTTAAGTTTCGCGAGACTGGCACAAAAACATGTTCAATATGCTGTCCATTGTTGTGTGCAACAAGATAAAATCGGGAAACAGCATGTTCCACAACCGATCGAAGTGTCACCGGGGTCAAGTTCAGAATGTGTTGCGCAATGCGCGTCTTCAACTCAGCTACGTTGGCAATCGGAGTACTGAACGCAACATCTTTCAGATAACCCCACAGCCAGAAATCACACGGATTAAGATCGGGTGATCGGGCCGGCCAGGCTGTAGGGAAATGACGACTAATAATTCTGGCATTTCTGAAATGCCACCTCAACAACTGCTTCACTCGATTTGCAATGTGCGGAGGAGCGCCATCTTGCATTCATGTTCTTTCCCCCTTCTTCAATAATAAGCAGTTCAATTTTGACGTCATTCTAATCAGTGGTTCGTTTTTTAGAGCGTTTTGAAACTTAAACTTTAATTGTAATCACCCTGTATATATAGAACTGCAGGCAACTACACAATGTAATGACATCGTGAAAATGATTTTCACTAAAGCAATGCAAATTAAAAATTAACACTAACATTCTTACGCATTACGCCGCTGTACAAAGTAATTTCAGTTGTCACACTGCCCTGAGGTTCATTACAATATAATCACAACCTCCTCTAATACTGCAGCTTAAAAATAAAAACTTACAATAATAATAATTGATAAAATTGCGATGGAGCGCCCGCTCTGGTGGCATTCTCCCTACACACCCCTCTTTCTCCTTTCCTCTTCCAACCTACTTTTGCCCTCTACTAATTTTTACTTTAAGTTCCTTCAGTGTTTCCGGTAAATTATTCATTACTTCTCTTGGCAAATTATTCCAGTCCCTCACTTCCTTTCCTACAAAATAAAATTTTCCCCCACCCTTATGCCTGAAATCAAGTGCCAGCTTGTGGTCATGGTCAACCTTACCCTTCCAAGCACCTCTCTTAATTTTCTCACCAATATCTTTCCAAGCTTCATCACCCTCACATGCAAAAATATAGCCACTATATCATTGAGCTGCAACACCCACACAAAAAGACAGGTATCCCCAGGCAGTTTCAAAATTTTAACTTATTATTACACTACAGTATATTAAGAACATGCAAACAAGTAAATTAAAGAAAAATACACTTTACTGGGTAAAATACACATCAACCAAGAATTATTATCAGTGGCTGTCACAATATTATATACTTCAATGGTAAGTAGTTACCTTGGTAAACTCCTCATTCTGTAATGCTGCAAACCAACGTAATACGTGGGCCCTGTCTTTCAGCCATTCACTGCTAAGCTTGGGGTCGCCGGCCAATGGGAACAGGGTGCTCCACAAGCATATGTCGGCCACGGTGGTGCTATGCTGTGACAGCAAGGAGTCAAATTAAAATGAGTACTAATTGAAGCTGAAATTATTCCGTAGGTACACGTTTGTTTTGTACTTTCTAAAATGAATGTTTCAATTCCTGAACCTTCTATTTACAATAAACAGAAGCCATACGAACTTAAGTTAATGAACAAATAAGAGGAATTATTAACAACATTTAGACAACAATTGAAATGAAATATACTATATGATTATTTTATAAGAAACTTGCAGCGTGATAAATCTCCTTTAGGCTTCAAATCAGCATGAATTCATGAAGATGTGAAAGCCAAAAATGTGTCACACAATTCCTGTATATCTGTGTTCAAAAAACCTCAACAGCTTTGACTTCAAGAACTGAACATCAGGGAAAGGACACACTGCCATAGCTTACTATTCACGGGAGGCGTGTTCCACAAATAAGCTGCAAATACAGAAACCATGAATAGGAATGGTAATGTTTATATGATTAAAAGGGATATATTCCAAGTTTACCATATGAAAAAAAGTATAGAAAAATGGTTTTCATTAAAGTTTTCTTAACAGCATAACTTAAATATTATCAAGCTTAGGCAATGGATTAAACAATTCAGTATTTTTTTCCTCATTTTGCCAAATATATATATATAAAAAAAAGTCTTTCATTACCGGCTGATTTTCAGCAGTGGTATGGTTGATTTTCAGCAGTGGTATGGCTGATTTTCAGCAGTGGTACGGTTGATTTTTCTTTTGAAAACAAGGATTCTTTCCATGACAGATCAATTTTTATGGAAAAATTGCTTATTCCTAAATTTTTTTCAGCGCTGGCTGTGGTTACTACTTCAGTCGAATTTTGAAACGGCGTGGCAGGTGAGTGGTAACGCTCTGGCCTCATATTCTGGAGGATGTGGGTTCGAATCCCCGTCCGGGCATCCAGATTTTGGTTTTTCCACGGTTTCCCCAAATCACTCCAGGTGAATGCTGGGATGCTTGCTTCAAAAAGCCATGGCCGAATTCTTTCTCCTTCCTTGTCCCCAGTCCTATCACACCTCGAATAAGCTCAACATCGTTGAAGTGTAAAGCCATAAGCAAATAAATAAATAAAAAAGCAATGGAATTAGATTTAAACAAGATCTCTAAGTGCATTTCAGTTAAGTCTTCATCTTGTGAATAAAGTAATTTTAACTGTTCCAAACCATCTCGTCCTGTGTCTTTTGCAAATTGAACAATATTTTTAGCATATATTTGAATTCACACGGAGACTTTGTAATTACGCATAGTTAGATTAGGCCACAGTTTCTTCCAAGATGCTTTCAGTGTGCATAGTTTCAGATACTGCAATAATTCTTTCATGTTAACTACGCACTTTTTTGTTTCAATTTTTTCCAGCACCATAACATTCATATCGTAATTACATTCCACAGTGTTAAGTATGATTTTAATGGTTCTTCTGATGTAATAGCATCTAAAGGCCTGCTACATCCCTTTAGTGCATGGATTGGAGTAAGATTGTAATATCAGGAGGCAAAAATATCATCTTTACCTGAGGATGCACAATTTCAAATTCATGATGATAAAATGGAGAATGTCCAAAACTAAAATGTCTTGAAGTCTGAATTATTTTTATTTAAACAATTTTCAACTCCAGGAACAAAACAATTCTGAAATCAGACACAGAAAACAGCAATTCACACTTTCTAGTTCACATGCAAAAACTCTGGTAAATCATCCTTCTTTTTATTTTTCAAAGAACAAAGATCTAGGAGTAGTACAGCATGAAGTAGTTTAATCTTAATTAATCTTACTTTCCTGATGTATTAGAACAAATCAGAGGCTTTAGAGCCAGATGCGGACATTTAACTTCTGGATATAAAAGTTTTGTAGGTATTCTTTTTTAAAATAGAGCTGTTTCATCTGTAATAAACACTTGTTCAGACATTTATCTGCCACTTCCCAAATTCTTAAGGATATTGTAAGGACATTTATATATATTTTCAGTCCTGATCACACTTCATGCTGCTCTCTTTGATAATTAGCGGTATATTAATACGTGCAAAAACATGTTCTCTTGAAGACACAGTTTTAGAAGCAAGCTAATTTAATTTTAAATAGTCCGTTTTGGCCGTCGGTCACCAGATGATGAAACAAAAGCTATCCTAAACAGCAATTAGAAGAACAATTAATAACGGTCATTAATAAGAATAATTATGATAAAGCATGCTAACACTTGTGAACGGTTTGGCCACCATCAAATTTCAAAGTAAAAGCTAATCGAAACTTTGTATCCAAAAGATTAGAGTTCTTGAGACAAAAGGAAAATTATAATTCATACCTCCTTCCAACTAAATTATCCACTATCACAACTTGACATTAAATGTTCATTTAAATACTGTTCAAAATTCACTTTTACAACCACAGTTCCAATCGACAACATAAAGTTCTTCTTAAACGAAGTTCACACACACCGAATTGCACTGCATAGTAACTATATTGCTAGCCGCACTCCGCGATAATCCAGATTGTACTCCGGCGGTGGCCGGCTACCGACTGACTCCGAAACAACGTGTTCCTACGCCTCTCGGGCACTATTTCGTAGCTGGTGGAAGGTAACTGTGATGTTACAATATTCTGTCGCTGCTGAAGTTTCTGCAGATGCAACTTTCCCAACAATTATGCCATTATAGAGTGGCTGTTGTAATATGATGTTATTAAACCCTCCTGATGCTTGAAATCCCCCACCTGAATGTTCATCATACGATTTTAGCAGCTGTCTCTTGAATTATACCACTACTTAGGTGCTCTCTCTTTTGATTGTGGTCTTCAATTCTTGTGGTTGAAGCTGCTTCTAAAGTAAATCAGGAATGACACAGGCAGTTGAAAGAGAAAGTGATATTCAATCAAAAATCACCTTCATCCGCCTGCAGTTTCCCGGGTGTGGTGTAAGAGCACTCGCTGCCTCTGTCTGTTTCCTCTTCTTGGACTCTGGACCATGATGCACCTCTCTCCTGTAGGTCCAGTTTCACGAAATCAGTCCATCTCCTTCTGGGCTGGCCTCTTGGTCTTTTATCCTTCAGTTATTTTTTCCATCCATATCCTCGCTGTTCTTGCTGGGTCCATCCACACAACGTGTCCTAGACATCGCAATCTTGCATTCAATCAAAAATATTGTAACAAATGGCCAAACTGCAGCAGTAAGACAAAAGAGCACCTATGTTTAGTGACTGTATTCAACAGTAATCTGGCTGTCCTCCTGAAGACACTCTCAAACTTTCATATCTGATACCCAATATTTCGATTTCATACTATTCCACCACCCCGACATACTCGAACAATTGTCTGACCACGGTTTTGTTTCGTAATTCCCTCTTTCCTGGTGTTTCCCCTCATCATCTTTTCAATAAATGCAGAACTTTGAAAGAGGTCTAGCAGTACACTATCAACTTGGACTACCTAGTCCACTTCAACTGACATATCTTGCATGCAGTCCACTAATATCCTCTCCTAAATACACATTGGTTTCCAAACTTTTTTCTCACAGACATTTCTGATGCGGTTACATATCAAACTCCCCTTCAATTTGCATACAATCAAAAACAAACTAACCAGCCTGTTTGAACCTGTTTGTTTGAATTAATGAACTTGTAATATCCACAGAAAGAGCAATCCTTGTTATGTAACTGCTCTAATATACCATCATACCATTCTCAACCACTTTTAGCAATTATCACTGCAGTCGTGTATCTTAACTGGAGACCCAGAGTGTGTGGTGTAGTTGAATGAACCATATGGGGCAAACCAAGAGTGATTCTAATAAGGAGAGCACACACTGGTGCAAATATAATGGAAAACATTTTTCACCATAGCATAAAAACAGAATCTTATTAATAATCTTGTTTAAATATGATTAAGCTTACTCCGACAAGGAATCCTGTAGTGGCAACAGCCGTGTCAACAGCAACTAGAAGATCAGCCAGCTGGTTTGTTAGTGCTGCTGACTTTCCTGAGGTGAGGCAATTTACCACCACCGGCTGAGAAACAGACAAAAAATGTAATTAAAAACAAAATACACTGAACATGAACTAATCAGATTACAGCATAGTGAAAAGTATTAACTTAAGATGTTTAAAGAATTTGCATAATCCGTAAAACATCGATAACAATTAAATAGAGGTGTTAAGTTGTGCAAACATATTTCAATACTGAATAACGAATGACACATTTTGTGCTCATACTAGGGGAATATTATATCAGATAAATTAGTCTATTGGATAAAATAACAACAGAAACAGAAAACTGAAGAAGATACTAATGATAAGGTAATGAAAATAAGTAAAGATAGGAATAATAAACCCAACACTTACCACAGATTAAGGCAAGAGGACAGTGATTAACACTAAAAAAACTGTAAAAGTATCGGTAAAAATCGAAAGAAAGAACTGCCACGAGGCAATATTTATATGGAAAGGACAGATAAAATACACCCAACACACCAAAGTTGAAGGCAGGATGGCAGCAGCAACACAAAATAACACACAAATACAAATACTGCACGAGTGGCTGTGTCAACTGCAAGGCTTGCGCGAGCTCAGCCACTCACTTCTTTTAACTTGACAAAGGGTTTAACCCGAAATATTGTATTTTCTGTGTTTGTGTGTTGTTTTGTGTTGCTGCTGCCCTCCTCCCTTCAACTTTGGTGAGTGTTGGGTGCATTTTATCTGTCCTTTCCATATACACAAACTCTTCTCAGGCTTCCAGGCGCGTAACTAAGTCACACTCTCCGCCCGTCTCCTGTCTTCCAGTTTCTCTTCTTTTACATCAGTACTGATTGCATTCTGCAGTAATAACTCTGGCCACTAATTCTTTCCACTCCCTCCCCCAGCCCAACTCCTGTATATGTTACTCATAATGTGGGTCCCATATTACACCATTAATATTCATGTAACAGTGGGACCAAGATTTTGTAACATAATTCCTCCACATCCCCTTACCATCCTCCCCAACACATGAAATCCCCTTTGCCACCTACTCAATGAGTTTAGTGTCAAATTTTATAACAAGACATTTAGAAATATAGTCTTCAACATGCAGTTTCCCTACCAACTCATAACAATTGTAATAAAAAAGTATATTTTTATCTGTGTACACTATCAGCTGATTCTTCCTGGCATTTATTTTAATTTCAAGTTCACTTGCCTAGTAAGCTGTTCACAGTCCTTTCGCACAGTAATCCTATTACAAAACATTACGTCATCAACAAACAGACAAGAAATCGCTTACAAAATAGTCGCCTAGGACTTAGGAAGAAATTATAAAGCTGTATAAATCGAGTGCTGCACATTATGGTAGAGAAGCATGGACTTTTAGGAACACTAAAAATGGAAAACTGAAGGATTTTAAATATGGTGCTATAGAAAGATGTTGAAAATAAAGTGGATAGATGAAATATGAAATGTTTTAGAAATGGTGGGCAGGAAAAGGAGTTTGTGGAAGAGTATAACAGAAAGAGGAAACAAGATGTGTCAGACTGGTTAATTCAGTAGTGGATGGAACTGTTCAGTGAACAAAATATATCTATAAAGAGGAAATAGTAGTGCATATGAAGCAGGTAACTGAAGATTTATGTTGTAAGTGGCATGTTAGATGAAAAGTTCAGCTGAGGATAGTAAGGGAGGAATTAATTTAATCAGTCACAAGATTGAAAGAAAAAAAAATTAAAAAGTTTTCTTTGTTAAAATGTAGAATACCCACGTAGGCTGACTATATTTATGTTGTAAGTGTCATGTTAGATGAAAAGTTCAGCTGAGGATAGTAAGGGAGGAATTAATTTAATCAGTCACAAGATTGAAAGAAAAAAAAAAAAGTTTTCTTTGTTAAAATGTAGAATACCCACGTAGGCTGACTATATTTATGTTGTAAGTGGCATGTTAGATGAAAAGTTCAGCTGAGGATAGTAAGGGAGGAATTAATTTAATCAGTCACAAGATTGAAAGAAAAAAAAAAAAGTTTTCTTTGTTAAAATGTAGAATACCCACGTAGGCTGACTATATTTATGTTGTAAGTGGCATGTTAGATGAAAAGTTCAGCTGAGGATAGTAAGGGAGGAATTAATTTAATCAGTCACAAGATTGAAAGAAAAAAAAATTAAAAAGTTTTCTTTGTTAAAATGTAGAATACCCACGTAGGCTGACTATATTTATGTTGTAAGTGGCACGTTAGATGAAAAGTTCAGCTGAGGATAGTAAGGGAGGAATGAACTTAATCAGTCACAAGATTGAAAGAAAAAAAAATTAAAAAGTTTTCTGTGTTAAAATGTAGAATACCCACGTAGGCTGACTATATTTACCTGCAGTTTGGTTGCTTCCCACTCGAGCCACTTGTCAACTTGAATTTCACTTTCTGGTGTTGGTGGCAACAGTAACCTAGCAGCATTGTTAGCAGAGAATACTGTCAGGCCCGAGTCAAGCTGCACGACCGGGAGTCGTCGAGGTTTCTGAAACCTCGCATCTGCAAACAATATGAAGATTTTAGTTTTTAAGTACTTAAACCACACACTGTAAGACAAACCAAATTTATTTGATGGACACACACAAAATGGTTAAACGGATTATGCAGATATTTCTCTTCTTCGTTACAGCTCTGACTGATATTTAGGGTCGAGATTAAACCACAATACAGCAAATACTATCAATGTGCATGCTATAATCTAGTTGCAGTTTTTGCATAGTTGGTTAATTTGAATTTAACTGATATTGAGCACATCCCCAAGTAGTAATTTCCATTCACATCTGTCACATTATGACATTTTCCTCTTTATTTTATATTTATTATCTTAAAACACACTGGTAACAACACCATTGAAATACTTTTCCCTTTAACAAACTTTAAATTATTTCTGAGTTTCTAGTAAGTTTTTTATCATTTCCTTTGATAATTTGCTCCAATTCCTTAACTACATAAGAAAATGTTCCAACTCGTTTATGCCTGAGAGCAGCAACTAAACCCTTTTCAAAGCCATCTTCAATATATTGTGTTACATGCAGGACTTGGTCTGAGTAGGAGCAGGCTGTTCTGAATCTGGCTTGTTGAGGTATCAGTTTATATTCAATAACAGGAGAGAGACGTTTTAGAAGCATCCTCTCAACAGTTTATAGACGTGGATGAGGAGTGATACTGGGCGGTAGCTGTTGGCATTGTCTGGGGGTTTACCAGGTTTTAGTAGTATTCAACTTGAACTTTTCTTACAATTGTATAAACAACTGTGTACACCTCGAGAAGCCATTTTACTCCTCTCTTGATATGCTCAACGTGGATGCGGTCAGCACCTATAGACTTTCCATTTTGGAGAGCTTTAAAACAGGTTGTCATTTCTTTGGAAGAGAAGGGGGCCCTAATGGTGGAATTTTGGGTAATATCAAGATGGGGATACCGCTGCGGCCTCGCTTAGTAAACACACAGAACACGTGGTAACTATGACATCATTGTGACGTATTCAGTCTGCACTTACCAACACAGTAACAGCTATAGATGTGATCTGAAAATTGGATATCTGCAATATCGTGCATTATGGTTACTTTTCACTTTGGCCCAGGCTGCATTATGACCGAAACGCATATTTATAAAATATGTCGTCAATCATCATTTGAGTTTATGTTGTAATGCAGCCTGGACCATACGTCACAATGATGTCACATATACCACGTGATCTGTGTGTTTACTACGCAAGGCTGTAGCGGTATCCCCATCTTGATATAACCTGGAATTTTCACTGGTTGTCATGGATGATCTTGGTTTCTGTGGCCCAGTCTTGCTTTTGCTGGCTGGTTTACTATTAAGAAGCAGCTGGCAGGCAATATCATCAGGAGTGATGATGTAGAACTGAGTAGTTTGACGAAGGTCATGTGTGAGTTTTTTAAGAGTTGTTCACACTTTTTGCCGCTGTGCATCATATCAGTGTTACTGATTAGGTCAGTCCACGTTTTTCTTCTGGATGTTCCAGTAGTTAGCATTAGTAATTCCCCGCATTCTCCGGTTGCTTCAGAGGATGGGTCTACCTCAAACAGATGACAGTATTGAGTGTACAAGTCGGCTCCGCTGGACTGCAGTCCAGAGATGTAGTTCGTTCTGCAACCGCGCAGGATACACTGTCACAAAGCTTTTTGTGTGATTTATACAGACTGTTCATAGTTATGTGGACCGGAAGATAATTGTGATATTTGCTTATCAACGATTTCACTATTTAAAAAAAAAAAACACTCCACTGTGACCTTTTTAAAACTGAAGTGTCTCTTGGAAGGTACAGTCATGGGTGCAATAATATGTTGTACACTGCACATAATTGGCTTGTGTTAAGTGGAGGGTATCAAAGATAGGACTTACTTCTTACACATTTGACTGATGCTGTTACTGACAAACAAGAGGTCGGAATTACAAACACTTTTTCCAATGGCTGCTGAGGAAAGATTTGGATTGTTCTGGGTCATGGATAAGAGTCAAGTTGTTGGTCTCTGCCCACAGTTCTACCGCCAAGCCATTAGTGTTAATCTGTAGGCTACATAGCCCCAGACAACACGACTTTTGAAGTCCGATGACAATCCTTTTTCGTTGATTGACTGTTAAGCTGAAATGCAGACGGGGCCAGAATTACAACTAATATTCCATAGTGTATAGTGGATAAGGTGGCTGCCATATTGCATTAAAACTATAATGATGTCACAGGTGGCTCGAAACGTCTATTTCCACTAATTCAGTAATATTATTACGGTCATCATCATTATTATTCCGTGATTCACTAAAAGTGGTTGGTGGAGGGTCAGTTACACAATTTTGTGAATTGCAGAGTACATATGTAGATGCAGATGTAGACACCTATCCAAAAGGGTAATAGTTTGGAAGGGATACGGCAGGAGGCACCCACGGGATAATGTGAGGAACCATCCCAGCATTCGCCTAGAGTGATCCAGGAAAACCCAGATCAGGAGGGCGTAGCCATGCTGTGTTTTGGTTGAATAGCAGCCTGGACAAGAATGGCTACTAATATTCCATGACGCTTAGTGGATTTTTAGTGAATAAGACTGTGCGGCCACGCCAAATTCTGACTATAATTAGGTCACAGGTGGCTCAAGACGTCTATTAAACCAAAATCAGTAAAGTGCGTAACCATATGTTTTGGCATGGATTGCACCTTCGTTACATATTTTTTGATTTACGGGTACACTTTTTCTTTAAGGGTAGGTGCCAAGGAAGCAGATAGCCGACTTTTCAACCCGAACTACTGGCCGTACTTTGGGCAGTAATCAATTTTTCAGTCAAGTTACACTTTATCAAAGAAATTTCTCTTGCTCAATAGGGAATTACATTTCATCATGCTAAAAGTAGCAGGTATAGAACTTTGTGTCACATAACATCTATGTTGTACGTAAGAATTTGTAAACATTTACTTACTCATGTAGGCAGAAATGCACAAACAAAGAAATAAAACACTAATACTCACCATTCGTGGATACAGTCTCCAAACCTATTTCTTTTCCAACATAGTTAGCAGCAATTAAAACCTTCAACGATGAAGGATTATTCTCGTTTGTGAAGATTTTCATGTCTTTCTTTATTTTAATGATGTAAATGTCACTTTACACAACAACAAATACTTATAACCTAAATGCTGTACACATCAGAGACACATGGTAATCCGTATGTTGCAGAGACACTACAACACTTGTCTAACATGTTTGGGGAACATCAGTGACGAATCACGATTACTCGATTTGCACCATCGATAATCGTCTCCAATTGGTCAATGAAGAAAGTATTGACTTATTCCGAATTTTTTATTGACTTTACACTAAAAAGAAAACCATGAAACTTAAATTGATAAGATAGGGAAAATTGTATGTATACTAAAGGTCTACTTTCTTTGATGGATAATGTTTAAACTTAAATTATCAATGATAATTCAGTTTCCTTTCCTTCACTTGTATTTTTCCTATTCTCATCCCAAAACTACATTAAACGATCACTGTGTTCCTATTTCTTTTCTTCTGACACTTTTTTCCTATTTAAATCCATATTTTGAAATTTGTTTTCATAATTTTGTTCACAGTTGACTCCTTTTTTGTGTTATTTCATTAATGCCACCTGCAAGATTAGGCCCTCTTCCATCTCACAGAATCAACTGGTTTTTCTGATTGAGCCATTTACCACATCAGAGATCCGGTTTGAAGGTCTCGTGTTGTTCATTCTTTGTAAATGTCCGTAGAATTGTAATTTGTGTTTGCGAGTCTATCTGTATTCCATATGATTCTTTTGATCCATGTGCTTCATTCTCGTACAGTACAAATCCTAAATAAAATTTCTAACAATTTTGCGTTCAACTTTAATTTAATTTTATTTCGATTGTGCAAACGCTCTGGTGTCAAATTCCCAACACACCGTTTTTTACCTTTCCTGTATCCATCTAATTTTGCCCTGTTCTTCAAAATTCTTCAGCGTTTTTGGTAAACTATTCATCATTTGACTAGGTAACTTACTTCAATACATCCCCCTTACCCACGAAAGAGAATCTTCCCAACACCCTTGTGCCTGAAATCGAGTGTCATCTTATGGTCACGGTCATCAGTTCCCTTCCATGTACTACTCCTAATACTTACACCAATATCTTTCCACGCATTATCACTATTATCCACTATGTACACTCCCATGACAGCACTCACTTCATCCTCCTCCTGTCTTCCAATTAATCCCAGCTCCTTTATCATACATATTACTGATTGTGTTTAACGGCAAATTCGAAACACAAATTTAGCATCCCCTACAACTCCTGCATTTCATACCAAAAATGTGAGTTCCATACTATACAACTATACTGAAGCAATGGTTTGACCACAGGTTTATTTCCTTACTTCTCTGGTACATTCTTTCATCACTCACCCAAACAATTAAGTGTTTCCTCACCAGTCAAGTTTCTTACAAATGTTATTTTCCTTTGCTATATTCACTGACATCAAGAAGAAATGGAATGGGTTGCGGTACAACGAAGAACTGGGGACAGAGAGGCGCGAATCTGTTTTCAGTGGACGGGGTGTGTTCGCGAGAATACGCATTCACTGAACAGCCAGCCTAACCTAACCTTGTCATCGTTTAAGCTGAACCACGCGAGTCAGGACGAGATAAGGGCGTTTGAAAACCCGTGTCGACGGTGTGGCCTAAGAAGAGGAGATCAAAAATCAAATAAAATAAAAAAAAAATCAGCTACCTGTAAATGATAGCCATTTTCGTGAATCGGTGGTGCCAATGCAATTATTTTTTTCGTTCGTTCGCTTAGTAACGAAACACGTATGATTTGATTTAGTTTATTCACTTCCAGTCTCTTCTGTTTATACTACTGCTTCCTTATTCGCTAGAATTTCAGCCTGCACTTCATTATTGTCAAATTATGATCAGAGTCTATGTCTGTTCCTGTGTACGCTTTACAGTTTAGAACTTGATTCCTGAATCTCTGTTTGACCATGATATAATCTAGCTGATATCTGCCTGTATCCCCGGGATGTTTCCAGGTGTATGTCCTTCTTACATGGTTCTTGAACATTTTTTTTTTTTTTGCCACAACGATCTTATTTGTTTCACAAAGTTCTAACCACCTGCTACCTCGATTATTTCTTTTTCCTACACCAATAGTTCCTACAGTATTCGCATCTTTTCCTTTTCCCACTATCACATTCCAATCACCCATGATTATTAGATTTTCCTCCCCCTTCACATGATGGATTAATTCTTTAATTTTGGCGTATTTTTTATGTATTTCTTCGTCCTGTGACGTTAGCATATACACTTGTACCAATATGGTTTAGTTTCTAACCTCATCAAAATAATCCTGTCACTAAACTGTTCATAATAACTCACCGTTTCCCTACTCTCTTATCCACTACAAATCCCACACCAGTGATTCTATAGAAAGCTTGTGTGCTAATTATAATGTGTTCCCCAGATCACAAATGTTGTGTGTCCTTCAATTTAATCTCACTAATTCCAACAATATCCAACTTAAGTTGGTCCACCTTCCTTTTCAAGTTTTTTAACCTACCTGCCCAATTCAGACTCCTAACATTCCAAGCTCCGACTCGTAGAATGTTTCTTCCATTCTGATGACTCCTCCCTGAGCAGTCCCCACCCGGAGATCCGATTGGGGGACTATTTTACCTCCGGAATATTTCACCCAGAATCTTTCAGTCGCCAGAGCCTCGTCCGGGCAAACAGGGTGCACCACGTGAAGGAGAGGTTGACTTTTGGTTGGAAAAGGTTTGATTCATTAAAAACACTCAATTTTCCATAAATGCCAACCAAACAGACAAATTTAACAATAAAATTATTGTTCACAAACAAAATTGCTGAGTATGGTGGGTGACCGTTTAACGCTCTGGCCTTCCATTCTGGAGGACGCCATCTGGAATTCCCGTCCGGGAATCCAATTTGGATTTTCCACAGTTTCCCCAAATCAGTCCATGCGAATGCCGGGATGCTTCCTTCAAAAGGCCATGGCCAAATTCCTTCCTGTTCCTTGTCCATAGTCCCATCCCACCTCTAATGATCTCAATGAGGCGTAAAGAAATTAGTAAAAAAAATGCCTTTTCATTACTATTTTAATCTTGAATATTGCAGTCTCTTTTGATTTGAAACACACTATGAGTCACTTTTGCTAGAAATGTTCACTGCTTTTACAATTGAATAGAACTGAAGTACAGTTAGCTTCCATATCTTCACACAGCTTTGAAAACAAACTAGCTCTTAAATGACTTTTTAGTTTAGTTAATAACTTTTATAAAAATGTTAGGTCCCTCGCTTTTTTTTCTTTTTCTTTTGGGTACACAGTGCGTGTAGTGCTTCCAAATAACTTTTCAATTAATACTTGACACTGACTGTGCTCCGTCAGTACAGAGCCCAGTGCAATTATCCATAAACAAAATGTATCGATTAGATTAAAGTTTTCATTGGCTGTAGGATTGTGTTTGCTAAATAAAATATGCAATTAAATGAGGATCTTTAGCTACATCAGTTGCCTCGTCTACTTCAACTCTTAGGGCAAATTGTGAAGTCGAGATATATCATCTTTTGCCACCTGTATTATCAGCGAGTGGTATTTGTCAAAACTGTTTTGCATATGATTTTCTGAACATAATTGTAACCATATTAACAGCTGAAGCAAAAACTAAAGTTTCTCCTATTGTGTGTGAATTCGTTACATTTATCAATTCTGTTTCAAATTGATTTCAAAGCTAAGATATATTGTATGGCAGCCTACCTTCCAGGGTAAAACTTGGCGTCTATCATAACCAATATTTCATACAGAGTATGTAAGTTGGTTTAATTTTTACCTAATAGGAGTTGTGGTTACGTTAAAATTTAGCCTGGACCAAGAATTAATAATAAAAAAAAACACACAGTAAATTTCAACATGTAATAACATGTTTATATCTGCCCACATTTCAAGTGATTTTACGTTATTTCCACATATTCGAAGCTAAGGTTATACACTTTTAATCAAATATTATCACCTAAGGAATGTGTGTATCAATTTTCAGACCGAAAGGACAATTTTTGTCGGTTCTGACGTATTAACGTGTTACACCAACTTTTGTCACTAAGTTTGTGAACCACAGTTATAATTTGATGTTTCCTTCCAGGACAGATCCTGTTTTCTTGTCTCACCACATTAGTAAAGTATTGGTGAATGATATTCCCACTGGTGGCAAATGATTTGTGCACGTTGAACAGTTCCGCAGTACTAGCCAAGATGGTCATCAATCAATCTAATGAAAGGTTTTACCCTCCAACGTTTACTTGAGCCATTTGAAAAGTGTAATTCCACAATACGAAGAAGGAAACTTAGAAAGAAAAAGGAGGTTAAGAGAGAAGAACCAGTAGTACATGTCGAGAAAAATGAAATAATCTCACTCTGGTCCAAAAGGAAAGTGAACTTATTTCATGAGGGCATCAACATACTCAAATTTAAATGCAACCATTCACATTATTCATATATTACATTTTTAATTGTATTCTTAAATAACTTATGGTGGACCTAGTGATTTTCACAACATTGAAGATTGAATTGTACACCTTTCAACATAATGGTTTTGTACATACTTTGATTTTTCTTAAAAGTCTTGTATCTTTTAAGGTGTTTAGTTTAATATCTCTTGGTAGGTGTTTTCTTTTGTTTAAGACAAATCGCAAAGATACTTGATGTAGGTATGGTAATTTAGGGAATAAATGTTTTGAGTTACATTAAGTAATTTATATCTAAAATCGCAGTTTCACTAGATCGTGTAGGTATAAGAATTTTGTGTGGGCTAGTATTGGTTTCTAAAAGCCATGCTGACCTCCAGATTAAGACTAGTCTTCAACTGGCGCAAACATAGTCAGCTTAACTAGCAGTTAACATAATTATAAGTAGATATACATTTTACTGTGATATTTAAGGTTTAAGGAGCAATTTTAACCTTATATTTGCAAGTTCTAGAAAGAACGCTGTGGTATTAGTATTTCGAAGTGAAGGTTGGTGCGCGCAACTGAATGTTGGTGTGGTGTCGGGCACCGGCGCACCTCCAGCGCTGCCGCATCTCCCGCATCTGCAGTCGTCGGATGTTTTCATGATCTAAGTAGGTTTCCCTGAGTTTCAGGTTAACAGTAAATCGCAAGCGTAGTTTAAGAACGTGTAAGACGTTGTTGTGAGATAGTCTATCATTATTTGGGAAGGTTAGGGAGTAAAGTAACTTTGGCAGTCGTGAACGGATTGGTAACCCACGCAATTTTGTCCGTTTGCTGAATGGACTCTTGTCAGCTTGTGGATCACAGTGATATGGCCCCGAGGACAGGAAATATATTTTGAAGTGTTGTGATTGGGACATCTGGAAGAGAAATAGAGAGAGACGGAAACAATTTCAAACAATCTTCATTTTCAGTTTTGTATTGGTTAGTTGTGAGTTTTGAAGTATTTTCATGGTGTGTTACATGTGTTAATGGTTTTGTAATTGCATTTGTGTATCATGGTAAACCACAAGATGTATTGGTAGTTTTGTGATATTTTAATGTTGCTTGAAGGAAGGTTGTCGAAAGATGCGTTTTGTGAGCCGTATCTTGCTCCAAAAACCCAACAAGGGGAGGGGGGTTGTAACGATACAATCGATATATCGATACTTGCTGCAGAGCGGAGTATCTTAGAAGGAGACAAGATGGCGAGTGACTATGGAGAAGCGTGGGTGTGATTGACTGTACCAGGAACTCGTGAACAGTATGTTAGTTAATAGAAACTTTATAAAGCGTGACAGTAGCTTTGATAGTGGTGTCGGCGATAGTTTAAGTGCAATACAGTAATGAGTAAGAACTGTGGGCAGTGAAATCTAGAGCAGTCATATGTGTGGTGGTTGTTACGATCGCAAATAGTGGTGTTCACTACTTAATGGAACCTGGCAATCTTCAGATCCACGAAGTGCGGTTAGGATTACATATCTGGTTTACGACGACGTGTTGTATCATCTTTGTGAACTTCAGCGTAATAAATAAGTGGTAACTGTGTTCATTAAAGATTATTTTATTTGTGTAGTTGTGGTTCTTGTAGTGACTTTAAGTGTTTAATTTCGGGTAATTACCCTTGGCGGCCATATTCAAATCGAATCTGCAATCATTTAAAGTTGATCAACACCGAATGTTATAATGAACTTGTATGGTTACGACCCCAGTGCAAACAACATCATTAATTAATCAATGGACCTTTATTTCAATTATAGCGTTACATGTTCTTAATCTTTAAAACGATATATCAGTTATCGGTTTCTGTTAGGTATTGAAGGAGATAAATGGCTCATAATAATAATAATAATAATAATAAACACATTGTAGAATTAATATTGATACTTTTGCCGTTTAATGGTCGAGTCCTAAATATTCCTTTTATAAAATATTGTGTTATCAAAGCGGACACCTCGGTCTTTAAAATGATGCCTCATTTATCGATTTCTGTTAGGCGTCAAGCAAGTTAAAAAAAGTTTTAGAAATGATGATTTTTTTGCCCCGTCAGATTGAGTTCGGAGAAAGTTCTTTCTTAAAATCTGATGTGACCAAACCGGATACTTTAATATTTAAAACGATACCTCATTTATCGACTTCGGTTAGGTATCAAGGGGGATAAAGAGCTCGTGACAGTAAAATGCTTTGCAGAAATGTTAATACTTTAGCCCTTTAAGGGTCGAAATTTTAAAAATTTCTTTCTTAAAATATGGTGTAACTTAACCAAAGACCTTAGTCTTTAACATGATACCTCGTTTATCAATTTTGTTTAAATATCAAGGGAGATAAATGACTCAAGACACAAAAAATCCGAAGGGCATATTTTAAAAAAAGGGCAAAACCATCAGATTTTTAATTAAAATAAAATCTTCGATTTAATACTGAGAGAATCCATTTTGTTTGGTCTATTTTGCAGCTTGGCATGGCGAGGCGGCTGCAGTATGGTCACGTAGTCTGGGCGATTGTTTTTATTGAATTAGCGCATCTTATCCGCGACTCCTGATCACTTGATATATATGTACAAACGAGTCTCTTATCAGATTATTTTATTGATTTGTAAGAGCATTAACACTCTGAAAAATGCTTTCTAAGACTCAAGATTCGTCTTTGAGTTATAGCTCAACAAGAAACATTTACGAGGACTGTGGCACATACTGCAGTGCACGTGCTGTTGCAATGAATTATGCTCGACAAGGCTTTCTAATGCAACGGTGATCTTTCCGCTAGCGAAACAATTATATTAGATTCCACATATTTCCGGCATTATTTCCCACAGCTTCAATGTCAATTTAACTACAGCAATAGGCAAGCGAATTAATGTCCGTTAGTAACCTACTGGATGTTCCACGTTCTGTAATATTTGAAAAATTAAAATGTTGCCTAGTTTCGTTGTACTGTTGCTTTGCACAGTAAAATTTTTAAGGGACAACATATGAAAGTATATTATTTTTAATTTGATATTAATTGAAAGAGAAAAGATTACCCAGTTAATTTTTTCTAATTGTTACAAGAAATATTGTAAAGCAAAATCTGTGTCTAACAAAGAACAGTGATGGGCAATGATCTGTGGTATTAGTCAGAGACCCTAATGGAGTTGTTGTTAGGAAAAAAGTGGAATTAAAGACCACCAAGTCTAAGATAACTGGAAGTATTTATTGATTTGTGATTGTGTTTGTATTATAATAATAATTCCGTGTGGTCGTAATGACCTGGAGATAGGGTTTTTATTGGCTGCGCATTCCACCCATATCGTAGCCGTCTTAACCTAACCTGACAATCCTGCCGGGTACAGGGGACCTACAGTTTAATGTGGAATCCGAACCACGGAAGCGTCCTGGTGTACTTCACTTTACACAGCAAGCTGTGCCGGAGGTGAAGGTCGGGTTAAGCGCTATGAAAATTCCCGCCGACTTAGGGATTCGAACTGGGGACTAATAAATCTCCAGTCAGACACTTAACCACTGAGTCACCAGACCACTACAGTGCGGGTCACGAACGAATGCGGGTGGCGCAGAGAGAGACGGAAATAGGGACACAGGAACACGACGTTGCCGCATTCCCAGCAGGAGACGATCGGCGCAGAGAGAGGAAAAAAGTATAGGAATTACGCTACTTCTACTAATATTACTGCTAGTAAAATAATAATATGCGTCTAAGCATTGCTTTATGTGCCACTACTATTAAGAGAGACAGGAATGTCAGCCACAGCAACCGCGACAAGCGCTGGATTGTCACTGACAGAGCGGTGACGTACCTGCGCAGAGCCTCGCTAAACTGGGCCGCCTTCGTTCGCGACGCACACTTTAGTTTGTATGATGTGTAATTATTATTATTATTAAGAAGAACAGTGCTTTAAATAAAAGTTTATTTCATTGAAGGTGACGAAGATTGAAACAAATAATTTACAAATACCTTATAACTTGAAGCTGCAAAACTATGGGTATTCAGGAGAATTGCAGAGTTTCCGTTTTCGCGGAGTGCTGTGATTGCATGTCTAGTGGTTCGGGCAGTTCGTGCCAAGGAGGCTTCTAGTCTGATTGTTGTTGTTGCCTCGTTTCAGTTATATCTAGAGGTGGGCAAAGTGACTCACTAAAAAGAGCGGCGTTCATTTGATCACTCTGCGAAGAGAACTAGTTCTTTTCAACGGTTCACCAGTTCACTGGCTCAGTTTAAAGAAAATGAGCAGTTATATCCATTTTGAGTGTAGTATCTGTTCGTTTTATTTACATTTATACTGATTACTTAGGTTAATCTCATATTGGTTATTTTCATTTATTTATTTATTTATTCTGAAACATTTTTGTTTCTTAATACTACCGGATTACTTTCACGCATAAAAGGCCATATCAAAGCGTCAATGAAATATTGTTCGGCTTACTGGGAATATTTGATATTTGAGCATAGATAATTTTACATTAATTTATTTACAAAAACAAAGTACAATCAATTTTATAGAACTTTTTACTTATGAACGTTACTGTTCACAAGTAAAATTTTACTTATTTTGCCATTCAGCAACCTACTTCTTTTTTCATTGCAAATTTGTCGAGCATTTGAGAATATTCTTTCACAAGGCTCGCTTGTAGCCGGCATACACAAAGGGAAGCAGAAAGAGAAGCGGAGCGGGACGTCAGATTGGAAAGAACTAGTTCCCCAGTGGCACTGCTCCGCGCTGTGCTGAGCGCTGGAATCGGAGAACGTCGCCAAAGAACTAGCTCTCTCCGTGCTGAGTGCTAGGATCAAAGAACGTCGCGAACGAACAGAGCGGAGTGGATAAACAGTGAACGGCGAGGAACAGAGAACAAACGTGAGTCGGGCCGCGGGCGACAGTGGCAAAGCCGAAACCGACTTATTGTTGGCGCACACTCGATTGAAGTAAAGTTCAATCGAGACCGACACACCACCGTCATTACGGCTTCTAAGAAGAACTACCGTTCACTCGCTCTTTCAAAGGAACTGTTCTAAAGAACTGGTTCACTCGCGAACGACCCATCTCTAGTTCTATCCAGGCAGCGTCTGCAGTTATAAAATTTGTTCTATAACATTAATCAATATTTTATGTAGATATTATTATAATATTTGATTTAAATCACATCGTTGGTTCCTTGGTGTACCTATACTGCATTACGGTGATGAAGAATGACACGGTTATCATAGGCTACACTCTGACAAATACTGTTTTTTTTGCTGTTGTCAGTCTTTCGACTGGTTTGATGCAATCCTCCATCCTTTCCTATGTTGTGCTAACCTCTTCATTTCTACATATCCCTTACAACCCACTTCCTCAATTATCTGTTTCATATATTCTAATCTCTGTCTTCCTCTGCAGTTCTGACCTTCGACTGTTGCCTCCATTAACAAATTAACCAATCCAGCATGTCTCAAAATATTACCTACCAGCCTGTCTCTTCTTCCTGTAAGCTTCTTCCATAAACTTCTTTCATCACCCATCATTTCCAAAACTTGTTCGTTTCGTACTTTATCTGCCCCCTTAATTTTCTGCATTCTTTTGTGGCACAACATTTCAAATGCTTCAATTTTCCTTCATTCTGGTATTCCTAAGTCAATGTTTGGCTGCCATAAAGTGCTGTGCTCCACTCATAAAGTTTTAAAAATTTCTTTCTGAGTCCTACATCAAAAGCTTTCTCTATTTCTTGGTGGCTCTTTTCGCTACTGCTATTCTGCTTTTAACACGATTCCTGCTTCGGCCATAGGTTGTAATTTTAATTTCCTAAGTAGCAAAATTCACTAACTTCTGCTATAGCATCCGACCAAATTTTTATATTTAATCTACTAATATTTGTATCTTTTCCGCTACATTTAATCACTTTTCTTTTGTTTTGGTTTATATTTAGTCCAAAATCTTTCTTCAGTATTTTGTTCATGTTATTCAGCAACTTCGCAATGTCATGTTCAAATAGAAACATACTGATTTTTTTTCTCCTGAACATTGTCAGATTCAAATATTTCTTTTATTTCATTTATTGCTCCCTCTACATACAAGCTGAATATTAATGTGGATAGATGCTTTTTAACTGATACTGCTAAGAATATTTAATTCAAGATTTTATGTTCATCGAACTCACTCTGCCAAATAGACGTTTTATCTACCATAGAAAAACACACATATACACATTAAAACCTCTCAGAATAAAGAAAAAATGTATAAAAAACTGCGCGTGGCCTCGACGGGAGTGACAGCGCCCTGATTCGCCTCTACGCCAACCTGACCCGGTCATCCTGCCGGCTAGAGAGCTCTGTAACTTCAACATGGCCGCCCAAATGTGGTATACTCAACTTCTCGGTTGCGGTCTAGCGCTGTGTTTACATTTGCTATCGTCGGTACGAGGCTCATTAAAAAACGAAATTACGCCGGTTAATCGTCGCAGACGTTTGGCGATTTCGGTGAAAAAGAATGGTCTAAGTCGTCATGTTTTTTTTTTTTTTTTTTTTTTTTTTTTTTTTTTTTTTTTTTTTTTTTTTTTTACATAGATAAAGCGGTGGGTTATACAACTGCGGCATGGAAAAACTCCATCGAAGTGGAGTGCGTAGTCGTCATTTTGCTAAAGCAGATTTTACTTCACCGCTTAACAGTTGTGGTGAGTGGTTGCTTGATTCTCACGCTTTGAATTATGAGTATCAAGTGATTGTATCTGTCTCGTGTGCGCCTCAGCTGGAAACAGATTTTTTTTTATGTTGTAGTTGTGTTTAGATTGTATCAACACAGTCTTGATTTGCTGTGGACTGTTTACCTTTTTCTGCTTCGTTCTATGAAAGAATTACCTCAAAAAATACTTTAAATCGACTGAAAATTTATTTAACTGACAAAAAAAAGTATTAAATAAGTTGGTCAATATAATTGTTTTCAAGCGATTTTTCTTAATACGTAGATGATGACAAAAGTATGTTGCAGTTAAAATTTTTCTTCCATGAAGAACAATTCGTGGTGTGAACAGCACTTTACAGGAAAAAAAAGAAGAAGAAAAACCAGCAGTTAAAACCTCAATCGACGCACATTTTGGGGACGACCAGCAACATGGTCAAATCTTTCAATCTTCACAAAAGGAATAAGAACAGCTAATGCATAATATTATCTTCGTTAAAGATCAAAAATTTATTTTCAAGGTCTTCACGCGACTAGTGATACGTCTAGGTGAAATTAGCGCACAAGGGAACAAGTTAAACTTCAAACAATGTTTTCCTGATGTTCAGGAGTTCTTCTCTCCCATGTTAGCTGTAAATAAAATGCAAAAACTATACCAAAACCAGTGATACAAACACTTTGGCATAAAATCAGACACTTATAATTTTAAAATGATTTCAAGCGGTTCAAAACAGGAATGAATTACCGAAAACAGACCCAAATTAAAAGGAACCTTTAAGGCTTAATTGGCGTTGATGGTGTTAATTCCTACCTGCAGATTACGCACTTTCGCTTTAAAAACTAACTACTTCAGCTTTCTGTTAAATTCTTGAACACAGACTGCACAACATTTTGCATGGTGGCGCTGCGACTCGGCGCGCGACGTCCCGCTTTGCAGAGAGCCAGCATATGTGGCCTACCACCCAGGCGCTCGCCCCGCCGGACTCGCGGCTCACCTTAATTATTCATAAGAGCCGCGAGAGAGCCGCTTGTTTTTACGACTACTTCATTATTCGGCGCTAAATGTGGCGTTAGAAAGGATCCGCCGTCCTCGCTAGTCGCCTCAGCGTCCTTCGCAAACGGTACTTCATACAACAGGCACTGCAATGACCAGCAAACTAATGATTTAATTGCTAGGTCAGTCATAAATAGGATTCGAATGACCAAAATAAATAGAGAAATATGCATGCAAATACGTCATTAAAAATGAGTAAACACGACCTAAAAATAACAAAATATGGTCAAACATTTAATTTAATTGCAATGGAGCACACGCTCCGGTGGCAATTTCCCTAAACGCATGTTACCCCATCAAACATGCTCAATTAAACATAATTTATTTTCCCTACTGCATAAGTTGCTTCCATACATTCGCTGCACCACTGGCAAATTAAATTTTAAATCTTTTTGTTCAAGTCACTTTAATTTTACATAATTTTCAGAAAAGAACTTCTTTTGTCTGTATTAAATTCTCCTCTGCAAATTCCTTTACGTCACTCCTAACTTCGAACTTTCAAAAAACTTTGTTTCTGTATGGTGGTTTTCACTGATCCATTGCAGATTTAAACTGACTGAGGATTATTTTCAGAAATATTGGCGACAGTGAGATATTGATTGACGCGGCTCGACACAGGCATGCTGCTGCTGCATTGTCGAGATTAAAAGGCGGGCGGAACATTACGTTTACAGAGTGACAATAATGTATAACTTTATAAGTATTATTTATTAAATATGCAATAACCAACAACAGTTGTATTGGCGTATTTTATAAATAATAATTATCAGTTTAACAAGCAACTGTAGAAGAAATGGCCTACAATAATTACATATGTGTAAACTTAATTCCTGACTGGTGAAATCTTACCAATTCAGTGACAATTTGTTTTTTTTTCCTGCAATATGTAATAGGAGTACAGTACTCTGAACAATTATGTTAGTTTCTTCTCATCCATATCTAGTGAATTCCCGGTACTACAAAAAAATTACCTGAATTTTCCTCAAAATATAACCATACCACCATAAATATTACAGTAATATGACCAAAACTAGGAAAATGGCATGGTATGTATTTCAATGCCACATAAAATATATTTAAATACAATCAGAAACCTTTAGCCAGCGTTTAATTCAGCATTACAACTCACAAAGTCGGCAGGAAAAAACAGGATTTTTCCTGGAGATCCTAACCCTATTAATAAGATTCGGGATTGTTTCAACTGTATCACGATCTTATGTTTTCTTTCTTCTTTGTGCCGTGATAACTTGACTGTATGAAATGCGCAATTTACGAGACAACAATGGGTAGCTGCCCGCAATTATTTTTTTTCTTTTTTTTTGTAACAGTTTAACGTCCCTTTTTAACAACGTGGTCTTTAGAGACGGGAAAGGATGGGTGGCAAGGAATGGGAAGGAATTCGGACATGGCCTTTTTGAAGGAAGCATCCCGGCATTCGCCTGGAGTGATTTGGGGAAACCATGGAAAACCCAAATCTGGATGCCCGGACGGGGATTCGAACCGCCGTCCTGCCGAATGCGAGGCGAGAACGCTATCCGTTACACCACCACGCTCGGTCCCCGCAATTATGTGTCAGAGCGCCTCGCGACCGTCTCCAGAGTCTGGGTTCGAACCAGCGACCATTCCACTCGGCGTGTCTGAGATGGCGGCACTTTAATGGGCGTGCCCAAACTGGCGCGTACTGCGCGAAACACGACGGAAGCAAAACGTCTGCGATGGAAAGGTTATCCAAGCCACTCGAATGAATAACGTGAGAAGAGGCTGTCTCCAACAGAATGTGCATTCGGACAGCTCATTTTACTGACAAGGGACACCTTTGACCTCCAACGCTCGGAATCGCACGAAAACATGCTTAGAATAACAAGCGACCATAACAAAACAGTGGTGTGTGTCATTTCCATGCACAACGTTGCATTCCACCTCAAGTAACATTGTAATAGAGAGAAACAAAGTAACAAGATATCAATACCATATGGAGGAAATTATACCTAATTCAATATCACTGCATTTTCAATGAACTGTTCCAACAACTCTCTGATTAAAGTGCGTTAATATAGCGCAAAATACGCACATACAGCAGTACCACACACCTGATAGTGCTTATATTAGTCCTCGAAGTGCAGATGCGGGATTTAGATGAAGTGGTTAAAACAAAGTGGAAGAGAACAATGTGCACACCTCATTAAAGCCACGTTATCACGTTCCAAACCACTTTCGCATTCACGCAGTCCAATATCACAAGCCACACTAATTACATTTTCAAATGATGATGTTGGTATGTCAATGACATAACCTGGCTTTCGTCAAGCATATTGCAACATAGGCTTATACGTAGGTGCAGCAAATTGATTGTAAATCACAGAGTGAAGTTTCACGATGAAATAACGATCATGTATCTTCACTTGTGGTTTGGCACATTGTAGTCTTACAAAATCAGTAATCCTTCTGATATAGAGCTTATATTGCCGGAAGAAGTAAACATCAAGAGGTGGGTACTATTTTGTTGTTTACAGTGGCAATATCTTCAGCATAATATCTTTGTTTGGAAAGTTGCATCTACAAGGATACGATCCGTATGACCTGACCAGGAATGGCACAACAATGGGTTCTTTTCATGGCTCTTTAATGGCGCTAGCAGACAAGTGCGGAGTTGTGCACGGAAATGACACACACCACTGTTTTGTTTAAGATCGCGTGTTATTCTAAACATGTTTTCGTGCAGTTCCGAGCGTTCAAGGTCAAAGGTGTCCCTTGTTGGAAATATTTTAGGTTTAATGTTTTTCTGCAACCATGCAGACTGTATATCTACTTCCAGTTACTTTACAGAGGATGAATAGTGGTAGGTCTCTAAAACACGTCATAACCACCAGTATTATATAAGGAAAAAAATTCGTGACATTTAGTGAAAGTAAGTAAATGGCAGTGGTTAAGGTTTAGTAAAAATAACGAAGAAAATGTTGAAATATTCAATAGTTCACAGCTAAAACAAGAGGAACAAGGAAAGACCCGTGGTTTAAGCCGTCTTTTCTCAACCTGAGGACCCTTAAATAGGTAAAAATGACGCTGCGGACAACCAACTTATATTGGTATAATTTTTTTTTACCATTGTTTACATTATTAACATACAGGACACATTTTACTGTACCATTACAATATAATGACTCTAGAAGCCTGTTTTTAACCTGGAATTGAACTATTAAATGATAATTTAAAGTGAATAATAATGTGCTGGATGCTACTGGACATGTCATTTTCACCGAGCGTGGTGGTGTAACGGATAGCGTTCTGGCCTCGCATTCGGGAGGACGGCGGTTCGAATCCCCGTCCGGGCATCCAGATTTGGGTTTTCCATGGTTTCCCAAATCACTCCAGGCAAATGCCGGGATGCTTCCTTAAAAAGGCCATGGCCGAATTCCTTCCCATTCCTTGCCCCCATCCTTTCCCGTCTCTAAAGACCTCGCTGTTGAGAGACGTAAAGCAGATAAAATAAAAAAAAAATGTCATTTTCGATTACTTCACTACTACGCACCCGCGGTCGCTGAGTCCCACCGAAAACGGCCAACCCTAGACGAACGGCGCATTGCTGATGCAACCTGAAATGAATGGCCTAGGGGTAGGATCAATGTTGTACTATCATCTACTAGGAATTGCCTGGTAATTGAAATATTCGTGCTTTAAAAAAGCTGGGCTTGTAGTTTATACTCGCTTACCTATTACATAATTTATAAGCTCATTCACTCACTTCGATATCTATTGGCTGGATAACGGTGACACGTGTAGCCTTCGCTATAAAATCAACAGAGATGTCATTGGAAGTAATTCGTGGATATGTGCACAACTGCTACCATATTAATTGCCATAATATATTAATTAAGTTTATTTTTTGTAGCGTTTCATAGTTTAAAAAAATATTGATAAACTTTGCGGCTAAAAGAAAACGTGGATCTACTTTTCAATATCATTTTGCTAATGAAAGCAACTTAAAAAAAAATTACTCTTGGTCCCTGCTGTAACTAAGAAAGCCAATTGTCATTTCGACTAAGGATAATTTTCAATTTAGTTAAAACTTTCACTAATGTTGTTGCTTGACCAAAGTTTGTACTTTGCTTTTTACGTATTTTACTGTCAACTTTCGTTAATGGTCTTTGTTCATGTTCGCTGTAAGTGAGTTATTAGGTTATTAAGTGGACATCAGACCAAATATGTCACCGAATCAACTATTCTGGCAATTCATTTCTTCGGAGTTGCTCAACTGTTTAATAATATGGAATGTGTATTAAGTTCTCTGGCCGTCACAGATACTATGAGCAATGATTACATTATCAGTGTTTGCGCAGCCTCAATAAAAAACAGTGTGAGGCTTTCGAAGGAAACAGGAATTTTTTTAAATTTGCAGAGTGAACATTAAGTGTGAAATAGAAGTCAACTTTGTATTTCAGCAAGTTTAAGTCTATGACGTTTGAAGCAATTATACGACTGCGCCATCGCCCCTGTTCGTGTTTAATACCTATCTCTATTAATTGTTCTGAGTTCTTCAAGCTCAAGAGATCTTATTTATCCTGAAACTGAGGTCAAGTTTAGTTTGGTCAAATCAGATCGACCTGTCATAATTTTTTATCCTAAAAGCTATAACTATTCAAGACCCGTGACGATACGCAAGTAGCCTGATAAACCACGAATGTGGTGTTACCGTTGATAGTTTATCTGCGGACCACAGGACACTGTCTTACGCTCTCGGTTTCTCATTGGGCTGACTGTCCTTGGTTCGAAGCTGCACGCCAGTGTTCGTTAGCCGAGTCACGTCTTACAGGCTGCCAGGCAGCCAGTTACCAGCCTCTCTGCTGGTTAAGGCCTCCTAGTCCTGTTAGTCCAGGCGTATCGCTACGGGCGAATAAACCGCACGCACAAAGAGAAACTCATCAGCCTGGGTACTCAAACAAGATAGTGCCAGGCGGTTAACGGGGAGACTGACTGTCACGCAACCATATCAGATGTATGTGTGAGGAGCGAGATAACATGGCTTACGTGCGAATCTCAGCTCGTAGGATATGTGCAAGATATTTCTAATGAAATGAACAAGAGAGGCCAAATTGATAGTGAGCCATAAAATGGTGGTAAATAAGGTAAAAACGATTGGAGTAGATGAAAATTGATTAATTTTTAAAAGGTAGAAAGCGTAAAGTTACCGTAGGAAAGGCAGTATGATAAAAAGTAGGAGTGAACGCGGTTGTCCCACAGGGTAGTGTATTGGGAGCATTGCTATTCGTTATTCTAATTAATTATCGTGTTAATGGTTTACTATCAAAAGTTAGATTGTTTGCAGATGATATAATGTTATATAAAAGTATCAAAACGGTAGAGGACTGTAAACAGTAGCACGGTGATCTGCACAAGATATGTAGCGGTGTGAGTCAACATAGCATGAAGGTAAATGAAAAGAAGAGCCATGATTGTTAGATAAAAACCTAAAGTTTGATTATGACTGTAAGGAGGGGAACGAGTTGCTTATTCAAGACTCTAGCTGAATTACAGAAAACATTTGATATCAAACTTAAGTTGCAGGGATACTTTAGACAGGTAGTAAGAAAAGCGTTAAAAAAAACTTCACCTGTTGGAAATCGTAATGAGCGGATATACTGGAGAAGTGATGAAACAGGAGTACAAAACCACTGCTGGAATATGGAGGTGTAGTGTGGGACACATATTCTGGGTATCAAATACAGGAGTAGAAGGGAGTGCAGAGGAGGACTGCCAGATTTGTCTTTGGAAGTTACTGGAGAACATCAGTTTGCTGTGAGTTCAAAATGTATTACAGCCTATGTCTAATAATGCAATAACCTCGCTGATTACACGAGTCGTTTTCAATATACGAGTCGATTTAGCGTATCTGATTATCTCTTTACTTTCGGTCGTTGGATACAACTCAAGTACTAAAGTCGCACAGTTTATAGAGATTACCGTTTCCAGCATCATGGTAAGTCAAGGAGGTTTTCTGGCCAAATGGCGGAACGTAAACAGATATCAAAAAGTGAACTACCGAGAGAGTTCACATCTGGGAGTGCTATACGAAAGGACTTTATTGTTAGTGTTTTGAAATGCGGAACAGAATAGTTTGATCCTAGGATTAGAAGGAACTCTAGCGCATAGGTCCGGCTGAGCAGGTAAGCTAGGCGCGGCACATCAGCAGCCTGCAGTAAGCTGTGTGGCGCCTGCTGCTCTGTGTTGACGACCCTCGGCTGTGAGCAGTGTTAACGCGCTTAATGGTATGCAAGACCAGACGTTATCTTGGTGTTGAGAATGAATAAACTTCATCAAACACGACGCTTCGGCGGTCACAACTCTGCCGCCAAAGTCACGTCGTGTTTGATCGATGGACTAAGTGAGCTGGTTACCCGACAAGATTTTTACCGTCTGTTTGGAGTGCCCCAGAACAGAGAGCACGCAGATTAACTTAACATATCTTTGAAATTCAGTGCGTCTGTTGAGGCTTTTGCCGGCGCCCTTGAGCTAGCGGTCCGCCACTGCCCGAGGCGTGCAGACCACCGCTCGTCTGTCCTCCAAAGTCACCGCGCTCGCCTCTTCCGCGTGAGGCGCTTGAGACATGAGATCCGGCTCAGCGACGAGTTTCTCGAGGGTCTCTCCGCCCACTCGCCTGCCGTCCGAGTGCTTACACTGTAGTTAGTATTCTGCGCGGAGAACGCCAAGCCAAAGATTGCTCCTTGAAGAACGTGTGCAGCTGCACACCCTGACCTACTACCGTGCTCATATGTATCCCAACATCCTGAATCGCTCATCGCTAAATTTACTACTGGGATTTACTCAACCCTTTATTCACAACTACAAAGACACACCTATATCCTGTAGGTGGTATAGTAACATGATTGTCAAAAATTGTCACATACTCGACTCACAGAAAACGAAATACATTTCAGTTTATTCGTTTTATGAACTTACAGTGATTACAGTAAGGGTAATAATACCGCCTGATCACTTATTCTAACTTTATTTGAAAATCTTAATGACGTACGAACATCGCATGTTTCCTCTCGAGTGTTGTTTTAACACTTTATAACCGCTCTCCCGCGCTGTGGCAAGTCGTTTCGCAACTGCCCGCATGCGGCTCTCCCAGTCACGAACACCACACAGTGAGTGAGAGCTCTTGAAGGCTGAGAGGCGGTCACTCTGTGTCCAGTCGTCGGCAAACACAACACTCGACGCCTCTACACGTCACGAGCGAGGATGGTTGCGCAAACAGCAAAACATTCCATACGTCACACGTCTTCGAGGGAACTAAATGCGAATAACACTCATTACTGTTTACATGCTGAACCTAGACGACGGTGAAGGGGGTTACAAGTCAGCACTCACGGACTGTCCGTCAGATTACCATGGTGACCTGTGCGTAGTCTTGACGGAGCACCCACCAGCATGTAGGAACAAAGAACTTCCGCCGTATGGCTGCAGATAGTGCGTGCAGAGTGAGCGGTAACGCTCTGGACTCGCATTCGGGAAGACGCGGTTTCGAATCCCCCTCTTTTTTTTTTTTTGCTTGGGCTTTATGCCTCGTCGACAGCGAGGTCATTAGAGGCGGGATGGGATTGGGGCAAGGAACGGGAAGAAATTCGGCAATGCGCTTTATGAAGGAAGCATCCCGACATTCACGTGGAGTGATCTGGGGAAACCATGGAAAACCCAAATCTGGATGCCCGGACGAGGATTCGAACCGCCGTCCTCCCGAATATCCCCCTCTGGGCTCCGTGGTTTCCCCAAATCACTCCAAGTGAATGCCAAGACGGTTCCTTCGGAAAGACCACGGCCGAATTACTTCCCGTTCCTTGATCCCAGTCCGTTCCCTCCTCTAATGACCTCGACGTCGATGAGGCGTAAAGCCACAGCTGGTTCCCCGCCTAAGTGAGACGGTGGCGGTAGTCGCTACATTGCAGGTTGCACGCCTCAGTGAGACGGTGGCGGTAGTCGCTACATTGCAGGTTCCCGCGTGTCCCCACTGGAGGGTAACAGCACTTTTTTTTTTTGTAATTTCTGATACTTGTCAAGCGACCTGCATGACACATAGCACTGTACTGTGGAGAATGATAGCGCGCAGTAACCTGCAGGTTTCCATTCTACACTTAGCAGTCGTCGACGTTTTTTATGCGTAGTGGGTAATATGACGATGATCATTATACGCTCCTGCCACGTTTTATCCAGTTTTGTAAAATTTCTATATTTACGAACCTGTTTGAAGTTTAAATTGAAGAGTATCATTTTGTATAGCTTTTTTTACTAATTGTAACAATCCTTTAATTTTTATTTCAAATCTCCTACACGTCTCCATGTTACGAATTTATATCGAGTCGCCCGAAGTGTAAGTTCGTAGCAGAGAGTACTACAACAGCCGAAAGTAGCGCCTTGGTGTCCACTGTGTGTCGATGCAGGCCTTCCTTAACTTCGCTCTTACTATTCGAGTCGACGATTGAGTAAAGTATCGATTATTTTTAACACTAGCTTGTGTAACCACAAATTCTGTGTATTGTACAACTAACAAAATTCAGAATAACAAACACATTGTTTTTAAAGCTTTCATAATTTTCATAGTAAACCGGTAAATATTGGGCTATTGAAGTGACACTTTTGATTTCGCCCCTGGCCGTTTCAGCTGACCCACTTGTGGCTTGGTTTCTGCAACATAGCAGCTGATGCTCTCGAAGTGCTTTGGCTGTTGGTGTTAACATATCGATTAAGCTCTCTGCTTCACTCCAGGCCAGGCTATTAGGACGGGATATCCTCAAGCGACAAAATGATTGCTATGTGTAATAACACGATAGTTTTTAATTTCCAGAAAAAGGTTCTGTTTATTCTTATGATTTCCGAACTGAAACTTATTGACCAGCTATCCCCGGGAGGTTTGTCGTGGCATTTTCTACAACAAAAGCCGTCCGTAACGTAGCTTTGCTGCTACTAACAGAACCAGTTTGTAACGTGAACAAAATTTCTAACGTAACTGAGCGTTTAAAATTTTTAAATCTGTGCATTGGGGGGATATGATAATTGATTCGTAAACTTCAATATTCTAGTTTAATAAGAAGGTAATGATATTTGACCGAAAACTTACTGAGATGTAAAAGGAAGTACAATATCGTTTGTACCGGAAACAAGAGAATCTATACTTATTAAACGCAACTTTTGGTCATCTGTCACGCCATGACGTCACATTATGACGTCGGACTATGACGTCACACTTCACGCCTCCACTCCACAACAAATAACGAACGGAGATGTTCGCGGTTATCCGCCTTATTATATAGCTATGCATCCGCGAATAAATTGGCTGTCAGAACACTGAAACAAAAGTAGGTCTTCGTTGAAATCGACATATTAATTATTAGTCGCTGTTTATTAATTAAAACTCGTCCGATGTAGATTTTTCTTATACACTCTGCACAGCGATACCGTTGTTACATTACACCTCTTACAATTGAATTTAAGTCGGCGAAGATACGAATTGCTAAAATACTGCATTCAACTCGTAATTTTTGATTAGCTTACAAGATATTTATTTCCAATGTAGATATTTTAAGTCACTGTTATGATATACTGGAAGAAATCATTGCCGAAGCACTGAAATAAAGGTATGTACTGCGCTTAAATGAATACATTAATTCCTTTTATAACTGATGTCACTACATGTAAATATTTCCAGTAGGTCAAGTTTAGATCGCATCACAATGAATGTATTCGCACGCGGGTAATAGCAACTATGAATTTTGAACAACAATATTAGTAGAAATTGTGGTTACGTGGAAATGCAGAAAGGACCAGATAACTGACATTTTTTTACAGGTTGAATCACGATCACATTTTAATTAATAATTTAAGCTTCTTTCATATGCTCCGAGTTACTGAAGTTACTTTTTTTTTTTTCCTTTGATGGAAATAGTTCCGTATTTATCTTGCTGAATCAGACATGTAACAGGAATGAAACCAATATCACGCGCTTCAGCATAAAGTTTTGGGATTTCTAATTTAATTGGTTCCCTAATTCTGACATCATTAATTCAGTAGAACTTCCATCCGTATCGCTGTGTAAGCTACAACCAAAATATGTACAAATTACAAAATAAGGTTATGAGTATTGCATAACAACAATTCTGTTTAATTAGGTAGCCGCAGAGAAATGAATCGTCAGAACACTCCGTTAAAACCCGTCATTTAAGACGGTCCTTGGGGCTAGTGTTGTTAATAAACTGTAATGTTCCCAGTGACTCGAATTAAAACATTGAGTGGCTGCTCCTTGGATGGCGTCATTTACGGGAACGTCGGGAACCAACAGACAGGAATGCAATCCGCCAGGAATCCCTCCAGGACAGGGGATAAATAACGATAATACTTGCGATCGAGCGCTCGCTCCGGTGCCAATCTCCTTACTCACTAGTCCTGTGTAGTTCGCGAACGAACTAGTTCGGAAGACCGCTCCCACAGGAGAACTACGCGAACTAGTTCCCAGATCTCTCGCTCCTTAGTTCGTTAGTTCGTTCGATCCTTTCCCGAAGACCAACTTTTGTTTTAGTTTATTATCTAAAAGGAAACACAGTTCCTTGTGGACACATTTCACTGAAGACACAGATATAAAAATAAAATAAAAATAAATTGTCTAACATTAATAATTATTGCAGAAGTCACAAACGGAAATTTAACGTGGAATGTGAAAATAAAATACACTTTGATCCCATTATCAATTAAAAGAAAACCATCGATACCCACAACTACCATAACAAACAAGAGAGCGCGTGCAGTAGCGCTAGCAAAGCGAGCGAGCGAGTGAGCTGTCTTGGAGGACCTAGTACGCGAACTAAACAGAGCGCTCCCGGTCGCGAACTATAGAGAGCGGTACAGTTCGCGAACTAAACAGAGCGCTCCCGGTCGCGAACTATAGAGAGCGGTACAGTTCGCGAACTAAATTGAGCGCTACCGTTCGCGAACTAGCACCATTCGCCGCTAGGGTTTCCAATATTTTTTCGGTTGATGGTAGTAATTTTTTTAAAAGAATAACCTATAAAAATATGCTACACTTCAAAAACGTAATATTTTACGAAAGAGTAGAAAATCATAAAAGGTATGTTTTTAGTATTTCATTTTTTAAGCTATTTTTTTTGCACTTCTTGCATCTTTAATTCTTTTTTGTCTACAGTAAAATTGTCATATGCTTTATCGCTTTCAGTTGTCAAATTAATTTCGAGCAAAAGCTCATTTTTTATTCATGAAATACTTCTCTTACTTTTACCTGGATTTCGTATAATATTGTTATTTCAGAGTAAAGTTTGTTCACTTTGATATTCATTTTTTCTCGTAAATTTATAACCTCTAATATAGTCTCACAGTCATCTAATGAAACCCTGTGTTTTGAATTTAATATTTGGATTTTGTATAGCCAATTGCTTTCATTAAAATCTAACTATTTACTAAGATACTCCAGACATTTATCAACGAATATTAGAGCATTATTTTTTATATTATCACTTTCTGTGGAGATTTTGGTTTCTAAAGGCTTTTTCTTGTTTTTATAACAAAAGAAACAGTTTCTTTTATATTTTTCTAGCGCTGATTTTAAAGCTGACATAATATAATACTTATCTCAGTCTGTTAGTTAACAGCTTTGTGAAAGTGATGAAAGAAATGACTTGCGAAATTAAAAAAGATTTTAACTTTTGTGTCTTCATCAGTTTCATTCGTCGCCAAAAAATTGTGAATGTGTGTTGGATTATCCTCCCCTTCACTAATAAAATAATAGCTCAATGACTTCCAATTCACTGGAAATTTACGCACTTTCGTTATTGCTACCACTTTCTCATTCAAGGGTCACTGTTATTTTATATGTCTAATTGTTAGGTATCACATTGGAAGTATAAATGTTACTTTTCTTAATAATATAGGTAATACTATTTCTGTCATATAGTAATTAACTTGTAGCCAATAGTAGAATTATATTTTGTTCACGATTTCCAAAACTTTATTTAAATAAAAAAGCCGATTACTTATAAACGGGTATTTTAATTCATCAAAATAAACGCGTTTATAATATTTTATAAGTAATGTTGTGTTGTTGTTGGGGTTTAAGGGCGCGTCGACTGCAGGGTCATTAGCGCCTTTTATAAGTAATGTTTCTTTCATGAACTAATAAACAAATCCATTTAAAAAATTAATATTCTACGAATGCATGTAAAGTAAATAGTAAAAACAGCACAATTATTCAATTTACCCATTTGTGTAAAGGACAATGAGCACTTTGGTTTATCGGCGCCAACTGTTCATGCTAATGTAATTTGAAAGGGCTATTATTAAGCAATAACTTTTGTTAAGAAGGTCATATTAAATTCCATTTAGAAACAACAACAAAAAAATGATTATGTCCTGATAAAACTGACATAACAAACAAAATGGCGCGTGCAGTAGCGGTAGCAAGGCGAGCGAACGATCTGTTTCTCTGAATTCGAGACGCGAACTAACGAACTAAAAGAGCGAACTAGTTCGCGAGGGAGCTGCGAACTAAACTGAGCGCTCCCCTTCGCGAACTATTATGCGCAAGTCTATTACTCACCCATCCTTCCCCCTTCCTCCTCCACCCACTTTCGCCCTCAACCAATTTTCATTTTAAATTCTTTCAGTGTTTTCCGTAAATTATTCATCACCTCTCCTGGCAACTTATTCAAATCCCTTACACCCTTTCCTAGAAATTTTTTTTCCACATACCCTTATGCCTGAAATCAAGTGCCAGCTTGTGGTCATGGTCAACCTTACCCCTCCAAGCATCGCTCTTAATTTTCCCACCGATACCTTTCCATGCCTCATCATCATTTTACGCCTTGTACACTCCCATGACTCTCTTCACCCTCCTTCTATCCTCCAATGAATCCCACTCCAGCTCCTTTATCATATTAGTTACCGGTTGCGTTCTGCGGAAATTTCCGAAGACAAATTTAGCAGCCCTTTTCTGCACCCTCTCCAACTCCTGTATTTGATAGCAAAAATGTGGGTCCCATATTACACCACCATATTCCAGCAGTGGTCTGACCAGAGTTTTGTACCCGAATTCCTTCACTTCTCTAGTTCATTCCCTCATCACTCTTTCCAACAGGTGAAGGATTTCCCTACTACCTGTTCAATGTCTCCTGTCCAGTAAAGTCAGCTACCCAATGTTAAGACAAGATATTTACATTTCGAGTCTTGTATAGGTGTCTCCTTCCCCAGTAATGAACCTTTGGCTTTTTATCTGTATACCTAATAAGCTGGTTCTTCTTTGCATTTATCTTCATCCCATGTTGACTCACCCAGCTAGTTATCCTATCTAGATCACCCTGCAGCTGTCTTCTATTGTTTTGATCCTTTTATACAACATTATGTCAGGTGATAAGGACGGCACTGATATTAGTGGAACTCAAAATATAAAGTACGAATAACTATCTGTGGAGAAAGAAACAGGGTGACGTCAGACAAGTTAGAGACAGCGAGAAGTAAGTTAAAAAAAACTACGAAGATAAGCCAGGAGGAAGACATCAGCAGTCAGCATCATTCATTCCGACAGACAAACACGACACAGCGAGGCTCTCACTGCTCCGTGTCGGCACATCATCATCGCAGTGCTCCTGTTTGTGGTGAGTGAAAGCAAAGGAGCGCGGCGATTTTCACCTGTTTATGGCTTGGTGTGCTAAGTGGTCCAGCAAACCGTTTAAAGTGTCGGCAGCGGCCACTGCGCTTTCATGGCGCTGCTTTCGAAACGACTTGTATGTGGTCTATGGTGGACTGTCACTGATGCACAACATGTTGAATTAAAAACTGTATCCCCCGCACGAGAGTCGAAACGTTTCTAATGCTAATCATAGTACTCTAATAGTTGTGAGATACATACATATATACTCTGCAATTCACAAATATTGTGGGTGGCAGAGGGTGCTAAGCACCAATCCTAATTATCCTAATTCTGTGCATACCGATCCCGAACAGAATGACGAAAGAAAGAATACATACAAGCATCGGCACGGCATCTTATTTCTCTAATCTTATCCCTCCTGTCATTGCGACATAAATAGATTGGCGGAAGAAGTATTTCATGCACTCGTAAATTAAAGAATTTCGCATATTCTCCAATAAATTCAAACGAAAATGACGTCGTCTGTCTGCCAACCAATGCCACCCCAAATCTATGTATCAGTTCTGTGACACTTTCGTAAAGACTGTTATTAACAGTCACGAATCGAGCGGCTCTCCTCTGTACTTTCTCTAACGTGTCAATCAATCCCTTGCGATACGGATCCCTACTGCACAACAGTAATCCAAATGCGGACGCACTAGTGTTTTGTACGCAATTTCCTTTGTATGAGCATTACAACTTCTCAAAATACAACCTATGAATCGTAATATAGAATTGTCTTTCCCTACGACGGAAGTTATGTGCAAGTCCCATTTCATGTTGCTTTGTACTATTACGCCCAGATACTTCAGGGAATCAACCATGTCAACAATTGAATTGTTGGCTTTCTACTCGTTAAGAAGCGGAGTCTTTTTGTTACTTATTTGCATTTCCTTTCACTTTTTGCAGTTAAGTGTAAGCTGCCATTCATGAAACCATTTCGAAATCAGATCCAGATAGCACTGAATTTCTAATCAATCGTGAGAGCACCTTATTTCCCTATAGATAAGTGCATTATCAGCAAACAATCGCAGCCTGCAATTAACGTTGTCACCGAGATCTTTTATCAAAAATAGGAAAAGAAGTGGTCCTCTTACACTTCCTTGAGGAACGCCCGAAGTAACATCTATCTAAGAAGAGGCTTCCCCGTCAACAACGACATACTGTGACCGACCAGTTAAAAGTCGCGTATCCATTCGCAAATCTGATCCGATATACCGTATTCTCGAATCTTTGCCAAAAGTCGGTTGTGTGGTACAGTGTCAAAAGCTTTCTGAAATTCCAAGAAAACTGCATCAACTTGTTAGCCTGCGTCGATAACTTTCATTATGTCATGCGAAAATAGGGACAGTTGTGTTTCACACGATCTGTTCTTCCGAAATTCGTGTTGGTACTGTACAAGTGACTCGTTTCCAACTAGAAACTTCATAATCTTAGAGGACATAACATGCTCCAGAATTCTTCTGGAAACAGATGTTATAGATATGGGTCGATTATTCCTAGGATCTCTCCGATCTCCTTTCTTGAAAACAGGAATCACCTGCTCTACTTTCCAGTGAGAAGGTACTTTTCTTTCTTCTAAATTTACGGAATAAATCTGACAGAAGTGGTTTTTTGAATGTGGGCCTGCGTGTGTCGCAGCATGTGTGTAGGTAGGTGACTGCGTGGTGTCGGACTTTCACTGCTGGGCTCCAGGAGATGACGCTGCAGTCTCCAGGGCTCGACCACGTGACCCCGAGCAACACACTCCATCTGCGTGTGATGTAACAATCAATACTAACCCACGGAAAGGATAGAAGAGGCGAGATCCATTCAAAATTGGAAATAGACACTATATAAATACATAGGTACTCACAAACTAGAAAGTGGTTAATCCAATACATAATTGCAACTGTTCTCATAGATTTCAAACTCGCTAATGAACTGAAACTGGGATGTCGTCGAAAATACATCTAAAACTTTGGCAGAACTGTAAAATGTTTCCCTGTGACTTCAGTTATGAAGGACGATTACGTTAGTACTTAATTATCTCTAGAAAAAAATACAATAATGGCCAAAGACTAATAAGATATTTACATAAATAAACCAGGATGTCACTGAAATCTGGAAGAATACAATACATTGTAACGATTTTATTTTTTTAAAAAATTATAGCTTTACGGCTCGTCATTAGAGGCGGGACAGGATTGGGGACAAGGAACGGGAAGGAATTTGGCCATAGCCATTTTGAAGCAAGAATTCCAGCATTCATCTGGAGTAATTTGTGGAAACCATGAAAAACCCAAATCTGGATGTGTGGACGGGGATTCGAACCGCCGTCCTCCCGAATACGAGTCCAGAGTGTTAACCACTCACCCACCACCCTTGATCTCTAATAGGAAGAGGAACTGATGATCAAACGAGGTAGAAGAAAGCTAGAAACTGTACACAATACGAATGTTTGTTGGTAGGTGGTAAAGGTACTAACGCCAGTTGGAGAGAGTGACGAGGGGATGGACGAGAGAAGTAAAGGAATTGGGTTACAAAACTTTGGTCAACCATTGCTTCAATATGGTAGTGTATTGTGGGACCCACATTTTGAGTATCAAATACAGGAGTTGGAGAGGGTGCAAAGAGGAGCTGCAAGATTTGTTTCTGGAAATTATCGCAGAATGCAATGAGTGACGGATATGATAAAGGAGCTGGAATGGCATTCATTGGAAGACAGGAGGGAGATGAAGAGGGTCACGGGAGTGTACAAGGCGTAAAATGATGATGAGGCATGGAAAGATATTGATGTAAGTATGAAAAGTAGTTCATGGAAGGGAAAAGATGACCATGACCACAAGCTGGCACTGGATTTCAGGCACAAGGGTGTGGGAAGATTCTTTTTTTTAGAAAAGGGTGTCAGGGATTTGAATGAGTTACCAAGAGAAATGATGAATAATTTGCCAAAAATGTTGAAAGAATTTAAAGTTGAAATTTGTAGAGGGCAAAGGTAGGTGGGTGGAGGATAGAGGGAAGATGGGAGTTTAGGGCGTACGTTCCATGCAATTGAAATATAACTAAATAAAACAGTACAAAGAAATATACCTCATTATCGAGAGTAGCATGCGAGCCAACATTCCATGCAGCGAGCACCACTAGCGTGAACTCACATCCTCAACACGAGAGAGACGGACCATCACAGAGTTAAAGAACAAGAGCCCAAATTTAAATGAAAACGAAAAAGTTGGTTTAAGGGTTCCTGCAGAAACAGAGGTCCGACAGATTAAGATTTATGCACATCTCTGAGATCTGTTGCAGGGAAGATGGTGGTGAAAGGTATTGCAGTGACTGTGAATGGAAAGGGGGAAAAGGGGGAGACGTAGACGATAATGAGTGAAACAAATAAATATATTTAATCAAAAGAGAAGACAATAAGGCGAAAGATAGACACGAACATCTTTTGGGGTGCGAGAGACAGTAATTTCGGATGTAGAAAACTAAATGAGATAAACAATTAATATAATTAATTGCAACGAAGAAGTTGGGAGTACACGATGAACTGGGTGGAGCTCACTTCACAGAAGCTAGTTCCTCTGCCGAGAGTGGTGTGTGAGCGGTAACGCTCCGGACTCGCCTTCGGGAGGACGCGGGTTCGAATACCCGTCCACGCATCCAGATTTCGCTGTTTGCATGGTTTTCCGAAATCACTCGAGGCGAATGGGAGGATGGTTCCTTCAGACGGTCATGACTGAATTGCTTCCCGTCCCTCGCTTCCAGTCCTTTACCGCCATTAATAACTACGACATTGTCGACGCATAAGGCCATAAGAAAGAATAACAATGACCTCACAAATCAACTCGTGCTTTAAGTTCTATCGCTCTCTCAGTGAAATGACCTGATAGAAACATAGAATCCCAACCTCGTGGTGACTCGTGGCAGACATTCAGTTATACTTCCACTATTATCAAAAGCAACGAACGTAGATCTGTATTATTATTAGCTTCTGTCGAGAGCAACGCCTTCGGTGTTCCAGGTCTTCCCAACCTAACTCCTTCAACAACGCACTTACGCTTTCCTTCCTACTATATATACATGTCACGAATCGGGGGGCTATTCTTTGGACCTTCTGCAATGCCTCCATTAACCCCTTTTAATAGGGACGTCATACAGAACAACAATATTCTAAGTGAGGACGCACTAGTGGCTTGTATGCAATCGATTTAACTTCCGGTGTGCACTGTTTTAAATTACGACCTAAAAATCGGACCATACGATTAGCTTTCACAATTATCTTCTCGATATGCTCATTCGACTACAAGTTATTACGAATTGTTACCCCTACAACACGCGCTGTAGTCGGCTGAAGCAGAACCGGAACTGGTGTGCCTGATGCGAACAACCCGAGTAGGAATTTGTTTCGTGACGCATTCAGGCGTTGGAGGTGGTGGTAACAGTACCATACTTCCCTCACTCACACGCAGTTTGTTGTTCCGTTACGAGTTTTTCCTTTTTTACTTAATGTCCCGCCGACGTCGAGGTCGCTGGAAGTGGGAGAGGGTTCGAGTGATTTAGGGACACCGAGGATAACTAAAGCCTGAGTAACCGAGTGAGGATTTGAACTCACGTCCTGCAGAATGCGTTACCGCTCATCCCCCGTGCTCGGTTAGGGGCGTCCATTAATTACGTGAGGTGAAATAGGGGAGCGGGAGATAAAACATCACCAAGGGGGAGTGGGGGCTCAACGGGAATCTCACGTGAGGTTTCGAAATTGCTGAAGGACAGTACAGAAAAAAAAGGTCTATAATGTCGGCATTAGGGGCAGGGGTCTAAAAACGATGCGGAAACTGATCTTAGGGGAGGGGGGTGGGGAGGTTTAACCGCCCATAGAAGCATGTAGCTAAAAAAAGAAAGTATCAGAAATCTTCATTTTTCTTGATCCTCCCTTCAAGTATTAATCTTAAAGACATAATTGTTTTCGTTGCTGCTTATATCAGGACAGAATAAACGTGGTGATGGGAATTATTGACGCAGCGATAGGAATCGTGAGGTTCAGTCGAAACTGGGAGGTGAAGGACGTCCTTTTCTCCCTGGACTGGGATTCAGAGTGGCTCGTCTCAGGTGAGTGATTAGTGTTGAGGCTGCGACTCTCGATTATTAAGGTAATCGCGTGTGACCTTATCGACCTCTGTGCTGACCCCGCGCGGTGGCCCTAGGAAACAGCAGCGACGACTCCTGCGCTCACGAAGCACTGCCCGAGGCAAGGTCGGCGCGGGCGCCTAGCAAACCAGTCACAATCACTCAGCCACAGGCGCAGCTAGGGCGAAATTTATTTTGGGCCCTCAGAGAGAGCAGTTGCTTTGTGTTGCTGGCACAGGAACCCTGAGCTGAGGCTGGGGGCCCCTGAGTTGTCCTTGGGGGGCCCTGAGCAGTGAGGGTCTCTTAGTGTCTCAGAAGCCCCCTTAGGCGACGGTAGAGCTAAAAATAAAAGGTCACCAGTTTGCCGTGAAGGTCCGTGGTTCTTCTGAACTGCGCTTGGGGGGGGGGGGCACAGGTGCGCTTGGGGGCTCCTGAGGTATGCTTGGGGCCCCCTCAGCGTAGGGCACACAGCACCGCCTAGCCCCATAGTAGCTACGCCCCTGCACACAGCTATACCTGCGGTATCTTGCTTCTTTAGATATCTGTGATCACTCTGTCGTACACGAGGGAGGAAGACACACATCCTAACTAACAGTGCCCTCATTGTACACGATCACAGCCAGGTCTGGGTTTAACCAGGTGTTAGTAATGGACTTCCACTCGTTCTCCTTCATCGGTGGCGCAGGAAATTTCGCCATCAGCAGCCAACACCAGGTGAAACGCCACACACTGTCATCAGTAGCGTTCGGATTTTTAGGAAAAGTCTTTTTTTTTCCTGCCATCTTTTTGAGCTGAAACACTGAATTGAACACCGATTCAACGTTTCTCATTGTATTTAAATGTATTTTATACAGCATATAAATGCATATTCAGACCATTACCCTACTTTTGGTCAAATTTCGATAATATTTATGGCCATATGCTGATTTTTTCAGAAAAATTTGGTAGTTTTTTTAATAGTACCGGAAATTCACTAGATATAGATGAGAAGAAATTAAGATAATTATTCATAGAATTGTACTTGTGATATACTGGTAGGGGGAAAAAACTAATTTTCACTGTGGTCAGACTTCACCAGTCGATTGAAGTTATACATTATAGTAATTCTGTAATCGTTAATGTTCCGCCCGCCTTCTAATCTCGACAATGCAGCAGCAGCATGCCTGTGTCGAGCCGCGTCAATCAATATCTCAATGAAATATCCTCAGTCATCGTTAAATCTGCAGTGGATCAGTGAGTAGACCTACCAACATGCCGAAAGTAAAATTTCTGAAAGAGCGAAGTTATGTAAGGGGATTTAGAGAGCAATATTTTAGTACGGATCAAAGAGTTCTATTCTGTAAATTATCTGAAATTAAAGTGAATTCAACAAAAAGAATTAAAATTTAATTTCTAAATGGTGCAGTGAGTGCACGGAAGCAAATTATGCTGTCTACATGAAAGCGACACTACTAGATAAAATAAATGATGTATAATTGAGCATGATGTGATGTATGGTAAATTTAAATGTTTGATCATATTTTGTCATTTTTATGTCATATTTACCCATTTTCAAAGTCACGTTTGCCTGCATGTTTGTCTATTTTGTTTGGTTATAAAGATCCGAAACATAATCAGATACCTCGGCCGCTATGTGGGTGCTACAAAGCGAGCGGGCAGCCAACGCAGCGGGGCTGGAACAAAGCAAAGAAACACCAGGGCTACTGCGTGGAACCAAGCGGTCATTACGAAACATCCAGGTGAGCTTCACAAGGAACAGCGCGAGTGATTTCCTCCAAACCTTTAAGGACAAACTCCAAGGTCAGCAACCCCCAAGCGTCAGATTCAGAAATAAAGAGCGTAAAATCAGACTGAAAACTGCGGCACTCTGAGGATCTGCCAGGTGAGAACCCAGCAGATGACGCACCCCCAACAAAGGAAGAATTCAAAGGGGTGTAGTCCTGACGAGTGTCAGATTCAGTGAGGCCAAGGGACGCACACTGATGCGCTTCAACTGCGGACATGCAGGGCGTCCAGCGAAGAAAGGACAATCCCGCAACACCACGTATCTCTCACCATGTCCTATTGTATTGCAAAATTTTATTTTAGTAAAACTCTCACCGTTTTCCAGATATTGATATTTTAATATGTTTTTCGAAACAAGTGACTTTGATCGCTTTATTCCATACCATTTCTACAAATTAAGAATTTTGAGCCCTGGTTATTTTAAATTTACTCAAAGATAGTTGAGTCATCTAAAACTGTCCTATTTTGTGTCAAAACCTTAAAAAAAAACTTTATATATTTTTTTAAAAAATGGTAATTATTTTATACTTCTTTTAAAACGATAGTTTTATGGTATTTCAATCTGCTAAAAACACCATTGTGTATTTTAAACTTGTAGTGAAGATGATGGTGATTTTTTTATATTTTAAATATGTGTTAAGCTTTTTTAACATTTTTTAAATTAACATTGTTTTAGATGACTCAAACAGCTTTGAGTAAATTTAAAAAAAAACGGGTTCAAAAAGTGTTAATTTATAGAAATCGCCTGGAATAAACGGAAAAAATCACATGTTTCGAAAAAAAATATTAAAAAAATCATTATCTCGAAAATGGTGAAAGTTTAACTAAAACAAAATTTAGTCGTATAGCAGGACATGATGTGTGGTTGCAGGATTATCCTTTGATTCCTGCACACACTGTGTGTATATAGGAAAGTAATGAAGACGGGAACTCCATTACCTCTGCATGGGCTGAAGGTTTATGAGGATCAAACAACTCACCTACACTCCTCAAACAACAGCACAGAGAAGTTGTATCTAACTTGTACAATTAAACTACTGTACGGATAAAAGTCAAGTTCCAATAGAGACTCAAGTATGTATGGAGATCTATAATAACGCTGGTTAAGACCCACGTATCAAGTTTTTCAGTAAGCACTGAAACATGTCGACATTTTTGGAGATGGCGTTTACCTTTCCCAGCGTCACTGCCGCGTTATTTGTAGCTAATTTTGATTTATAAGTTACATTAATACGACTTTTTTTTATTTTTTCGTTGCACGGGAGGGCATCTGGGAAGCACTAGTGGTGACCCGTGGCCTTACACTACTGTGCGTGTGGAGGGGGGGTGGGCGGTGGGAGTCGACGGCGGCGGCACGGACAGACAGAACCACTGTGCGCCGCCGGCCGACGACATGGCGACCCTCACAGCCTCCATGCTGCAGGTAAGAGAGGCTGACAGCGCCTACACTCACAGTATACCACTAAACAGACCGCCTGAGCAGCTCAGACAGAGCGTGGCTCCCCGCCTGCTCAGCCACAGCGTCGCCGTGACGTCGAAACCGTCAGCTTATTCGCTGCTGACGCTGTTTACTATAGACAAGTAACGAGTTCCGCTCACTGTTCGGACGCTCGACGTCATATTGACGCCACTTCACCAGGTCGCGGTAAATGGAAAGTAAATTTAAATTTGAAATACCGCCAACTAACTCGCGACAACGAACACCACGCGAGCTGTTGCGTCCCCTGGCAGCCGACTACCCGCCGTCGACAGCACGCCGCCTCAGATGTCTGTAACAGTGCCTGCATTTCAACTCGTACGCTGAATTTAATAAGAATAAACCCCTCGCACTTCCCTTGTAGGATACTGCTGTGCTGTATGCAGCCGTGTCTCAAGGAATTCATCAACATAATGTGCTGAGCTTAGCTTCATGGCAGCCTGCGGCAGTTCTTGCAAAACGGCCACAAATTTGATGCAATGGTTGAGCAGTGATAGTCTGTCAGACACGGCAATAATTTGAATTTCCGTTTTAATTTTTAACTGATATCAATGGAAACATATAGAGAGGAGCTTTTTACCGAGCGTGGTGGGTGAGTGGTTAACGCTCTGGCCTCGCATTCGGAAGGACGCGGGTTCGAATCCCCCTCCGGGCATCAAAGTTTGGGTTGTCCATGCTTTCCGCAAATCACTTCAGCCGAATTCCGGGATGTTTCCTTCAAAATATCAAGGCCGAATTACTTCCCGTTCCTTGTCCCCAGTCCCATCCTGCCTCTAATGACCTCGACGTCGACGAGGCGTAAAGCCATAAGTAAAAAATGGTGCTAATTACCCGGAGATTTGTGAAGTTGGGCGTAGCTGTATAAGAATGAAGGACGTGTCAGAGAGTCTATTGTACTCGGATAGTGTTCCTGAGTACCACCGTTGGGGCTTAACAATGTTGATAACATCGTATTAAATCGTCTAAAAACAATGAGACAAGAATTTTCCTTTGTGACCAGTAATATCTACGGTAGAGCATTCTTTTACAAACCTAGTAGGAAAGAAGCTGGAAGTGATATTCAAAGACGAACACAACTTTTCATTCCTCTGTAGCCTTGGTTAAGCGGTGTTTTACTTGGGAGGGGAGACATTTTACTTCCTTTTCTGAGGAGTTTTTGTCCGCTCTTCCACGCTCAGACGATAATAAGTCTCCGGTCGCCTGGCAACCAGGATCTGACATACGTGAAAGGTATAGTTAAGAGTTGGTTTTCCGTGGTTCGCCAAACCACTCCATGGGTATGCCGGGATGGTTTAAATCAAAAACACCATCGATGAATTCCCCCAATCCTTTCCCGCCTCTGGTGATAACCACGACGTCTGCGAGCCGTAAAGCCAAAAAAAGAAATATCTCAGCATTGACACATTACGAATACACAAATCTATAAATATACCGCGATGATACGCAGCTTCAACATATAATGTATTTCTGATTAGATTACGTTTACTATTACAACCAGTTCCTACTATTACAATTACTCCGCGATTCACTAAAAGTGTTTGGCGGAGGGTATCATTAACGTAAAAATATAAAACAGAAGTAATAAAGACACTTTTAGGTCACATGTCTGTGATTAGATTTAAACAAAGACATACCTTCAGCTTCAGATGGCTACGCTCTAAGTGTTTAGAAGTTTCTGTCTAGAATGGCTGCTACGATGTCTGGGTGCTACGAATGCTTCGTTTCCGATGTTTGATACTGTTGTACTATTGCTTTATGTTTACGGGGACAGTTTTCATTTTACTCTGACATGTAAAGGTTTGCTGCTGTAGTTATTACTGTAGCGGTAACGTTCGACCCTGCTGGTAGCGAGGACGTGGCTTCCACTCCCGGTCCAGTCATGCGGAACTTGGTTTCCCGTGTATTCCCTAAATTACTTCAGGGGTACGTCGCACAGTGGTTGCTTGATTAAGGCTCTGTTGCTTCCGCTGCTTGTGAACAATTGTCTTCCGTCCAAAATTACTTTATAGTCAAAGAGCCAGAACGTTACGAACGCTTTTCTTTTAAAAACAAAACTTCTATCGTAAGCATGTATTTGCATCCGTTCATCCGATCAGTACATTTTATTCCAAACAGTTTTTCAAGACAGCTGTGTGGGTTTGATTTTTGAGGTTTGGTCTTAGACGCATTGTCGACGGCAAGATGGTTAGAGCTGGATGTACAAGGAAACAGATTGTTCTGGGAGGTACCTGCCACGCTCGCTGAAGCATCAGCTGGTTTGCTGTAGTCGCCTGGACGAAAGCCAGAACGGTGGCCAATGCCCACCACATCAACTACACATGTCACAAACAAAAATACACGTACCACAGAGAACGGGAATTACACGCTATGTTGACAGCTACCAGCCAAACATCCCACACTTACGACACACATTAAGAAGGAACGACACCAGTGGTTAAAGGGCCCACCAGCTGCATCTTCTGGTAGAACATATCTGTAAGTGTACGCCTATGTCTTCGCCAGTGTTCGTAAATACCATGCGGTATAAGTATTACTTTTGTTTACCACCGAGTGTCCTTGATGAGAGAAAAAAGAAGATAGAACGTGAAAACTGTTTTTCTTCCTTAAAATTCGCTGTCATGTCCGCTTCCTACACAGGAGCGTCCATGAACTACGTGCTCCATCCTGGCCTCTTCTCAACGCCGCTATAATCCCTCTTCGATGTAGTCCATCTTGCTTGTTGCCTGGACCTCCAAAACTTTGAAACGCTAATGGCTCCAGAAGAGGTTTCGTCTGTTTCCTATTACCAGACTATCGTAATAATTATTGGCTATATAACGAACACGACAGTATTTCCTTCATAAACTATGATTACTCTCAATCACTTTAGTTTTGCATATGTCTTTACGCCTGGTTGAGTTGGGCGTCTTTAGAGTCGTGAAGGACTGGAAGCTGGTAACGGTCAGCAATTTGGTTACTTTGGAGGAACCATCTTGGAGTGATTTGGGGAAACAATGGAAACCGTAATCTGATTAGTACGACGGGGATTCGAATGCGCGTCCTCCATAATGCTAAACCAGGGCGGGGGATTCCCGCGTCACTTCTGCATATAGCGTGTTATTAGAAAACCATTCTCCTCACATCATTCTTGATTCTTGATAAACTGATAAAATAAACCAAATTTTACCAGTAACGTAAAAAAAATAATAATAAAATAAAACGTATAAACGCTGCGTCTTTTATAATTTTCTGTTGGTGCAGTTCCGTCACCATTTATTCGGTATTTGTAGAACATGATTTTTTGTCCTGCTGAAAACGTTTGAATGACTCCTTTTTGAAGTATCGAAACTAGCGGGAAAAGTTTCCCCAGCCATTTCACATCACAATCTCACTTTAAGCCTGAACTGACACTTAAGCGAGCGGCAGGGTTAAAGATTCTCTCAAGTTCACACAACGCAGTGAAAAGAGAATTGTTACGGTATCGTCGTGAGCGGAGTTGGATCTGTCGCGCACTGCTCTGTACCTGCTTTTAATTGTGCGAATTGAATAAACGAAAAGTACCTAGCTCTTGTCGTGACCGCTTGCTACAGTCCTTATGAAAGCGTCACAAAACTGATTAGTAGACTAGGCTGGGAGTCTCTGGTAGATAGACGACGCACGTTTCGTTTAAACTTATTGGTAAACATGTGTACTCCCACTTTCACTCACGAGTGTAGTGAAATACTTCGTCCACCAACCTATTTGAGTCGGAAGGACAGGAAAGATAAGATTAGAGAAATAAGGTGCCGTAATGATTCTTATATGAATTCTTTTTTCCCTCGTACCATTAGGGATTGGAATGCACAACAAAGAGATTAGCTTTGGTGCTGAGCACCCTCTGCCACCCACAATGTTGTGAATTGCAGAGTATATATGTAGATGTAGAAGGAGCCACGTAGAGCACCGTAAGCATCGCGACAGCCACTGCTTGTCTCCTCTCGTCACTGCGAGGGAACCTTCGTTTATATTATTGCCTGCAATATTATTATGACTGCAGGTGCTTCAATTAGACTGTAATAAGAAGCACAGCCTCTAACGCGTTGACACATTCCACCTGATACTCTCTGACGAGTGAGTCGCTGGCTGTGGAGAATGACGCGCGACTCGCTGATTAGCAGGGATCGTCGATTACAACACGACAAGTTGCTCCACACAACGTCTGCTGTGGATACCAAACAATCTAGTGCCACGAGGAATGGAAACCGTGTGGCATGTAGGTACGCAAATAAACCTCCACAGAAATAAACATTATGATCTTCAGCTGGTCGCCACCACTGCGCTTAGATGAAGGACGAATGGAAGACGTTAGGCAGATCGCCTGATCCCGCGCCGACGCACAAGTCACGTGTGGCAGCCGAGCTGTTGTTCCACGTCATCCGGACTCACTATCACCGACGATTCCAATATAAACTACTGTCGTTTAAAAAGTTACAGTTCAAACAGAAACTGTCATCTAATTACTTGCTATTTACCTACATGACTAAATTTTTCCTTGCATCTATTATAGGAATACAAATATCACTTAAAATAATTTGTCAATGTATTATTGTGTGTAGAGAAAAGTATTCTCCTCTTAAAACTATTATGAAAACTAAAACAGAGGGGAAAATGGGGGTTGACGGGAGGCAGATGTAATATCCGCGCTAAGCGAAATTTGTTCAGACTGGCAAATTACCAAATCTCATGCTTTTCCAAGTGATTTTCAACCTGCACTGTTTCTTATTGTTCTCTAGATTCCTGACGTACTCAAAGCAGACTCGAGCGGTCACATATTTTTTTTTTTTTTGCTGTCGTCAGTCTTTCGACTGGTTTGATACAATCCTCCATCCCTTCCTATCCTGTGCTAACCTCTTCACCTCTACATACCCCTCACAACCCACGTCCTCAATTATCTGCTTCATATATTCTAATCTCTGTCTTCCTCTACAGTTCTTACATTTCTGCTGTTCCCTCCACTAACAAATTAACCAATCCAGCATGTCTCAAAATACGACCTACCAGCCTGTCTCTTCTTTCTGTAAGCTTCGTACACAAGCTTCTTTCGTCACCCATCAATTCCAAAACTCGTTCATTTCTTACTTTGTCTGTCCTCTTATTTTCACCATTCCTCTGTAGCACCACATTTCGAATGCTCCAATTTTATTTCTTTCCGGTATTCCTAAAGTCCATGTTTCGCTAACGTAAAGTACTGTGCTCCACACATAGAGTTTTAAAAAGTTCTTTCTAATTCCTAGATGAATATTTGAAACTAACAGATTTCTTTTTGTTAATGAAGACTGTTTTTGGTAGTACTGTTCTGCTTTTAAAATCATTCCTGCTTCTGCCACGGGTTGTGCCCATGCACACTGGTCTGAACAGCTGGTAACTGCCACGTCGCTGTGTCAAAGTCTCACCCATTCCGTACACTGTATCTGCTGGAAGTGCCGAGAGAGGGGAAGTGTTTGTAGCTGTCTCTGTGGCTGCTACTTCGTGTAGACACCACACGTATGAGGCACCCACGATACACGCCGAACCTTCTCTTTCTGGATCCACCTCGACTGGAGTGCAATACCTCACGAGCGAGGGAGCGCCACTACCGAGGTGGTGATAATGATTCTAACCGTACACGTCAGTAATTTAACAGTAATCACGTTAACTGCTACAAGATCTTTCATTTATTAACAAGTGCACGCTGTTGGAAGTGGAGAAACTATTAAAATGCTTCCGTCCATTTGTTTAATTCTGTAACAAGTTGAATAAGCAAAATCGTATATTACATATCTGGAAAAAAGTTCTCCAAGTTTATCTTAAAAAAATTGTATGTCTGTACGTCCATGTCTCTGATGCAACTGAATCTTCGGCTGGTTTTGTGTTTTCTAATTCCTGAACCGCAACAGGAGCCAGGAATGCGTCCGGCTGCCTACCCTACAGGCGCTGGCTGTCGTGGCGACGAGTCCACACAGACCAACGGACGACAGCCAGTGTGCCGGTCTGTCGGCACCGCGGCCAGTGGCGTAGTTAGGTCAACAAGGGCCCCGGTGCCTCAGTCCAGACGGGCGACCTTTTTTTTTTGCTTTGTGTGCTGGTAGGGGCCTCCTGAACTGAGGATGAGGGCCTTTGAATTGTTCTTTAGGGGCCCCTGAGCAGTGGTTGGGCCCCCCCTTAGCAGCGAGGGCCCTTAGTGGGGGGCTCCTGTGTTCTCAGGGGCCCCTTAGACGACGGTAGAGCTAAAAAAAAAAAAGGGTCGCCAGTTTGCCGTGAAGGCTCGTGGGCCCTCTGAACTTCGCTTGAGGGCTCCTTGAGGTATGCTGGGGGCCCCCTGAGCGTGAGGGCCCCGGTGCACTGCTCCGCCTAGCCCCATAGTAGCTACGCCCCTGACCGGGGCCCTTGTTGCCCTCGCTGATCTGGCGCACCCCATCTGATCAAATACCACGCTTAAAAGTGTCAGCTTCCACCCTGATCTGAACCTGGGAACTTTCGAAAGTAAGCCTGCAACCAGTGAGATTTTTATTATATATGAAATGGAATGTGAACCATGGAACGTCCAACGTTGATCCTGCTGCCACTGGGATTTGAACCTGAGACCGTAGACAGAGACTCTCGGAAGTGAGCGCCACCAGAGCTTTCTAATTTAAAGTACGTGTGTGACAAGTACTTCAAAATCGGTTAAAAGCTATGGCTTTGTAAGAACAACGATGACATAAACTAATGGTGGCTAAAGGAGGAGAGGAACTAGGGTTTGTAAACGAAACGCAGACTAATTTTGTATTTGTTTTAATGTATATATATGCAGATTTCCATCAAAATAGGATAAAAACCATGTGTTTGTATGAAGAATGTTGTTTAAAATTTAGGGAGTGAGGGTAAAGGTGTTAGGAAAGGGGCGACTTTTGTTGCAAACAAATGTAAACAGTATTTTTCTGTTTGTTTAAAAGTTTATGTCTGAGAAGTTACATTGATATCGGATAAAAACTATGGGTTCGTGTAACGATTATCTGGAAATAATAGAGGGGTGTTTGGGGGAAGAGGGGGAGGTTTTTTTTTCGATATCCTTCGCAGGCGCGCACATAATAAGTCACCAAAGTTTCATCGTAATCGGATGAATGGCATAGGAACGCACACAAGACGAACATACAAAACAACATTCGTTTTTATATATTGGATAAGTGACGTTTTAAATACAATTTAAACATTCGATATTATATGGGAAGAAGAGGATTTCTCTGTCGCATGTGCAGACTTTATTTTAGTACAATAAGCTGATCAGAGAAAGAAGAAAAAGCGACGCTGGTTGATGACCTAGGAGTGCGGTGTTTTTTTTTTACGGCGAATTTATCCTGCATGCAGCCCATACTACTAAAGGCAAACCTTCTTGATTTATATACTTCATCAGCACCACTGCCAGTTTTGCATTTGATTTCTTCTCTTTGTCTTTCACGGTGAAAAGATGCCAACAAAGATTCCATTTTCTTCTTCGCATCTTGCACATTAACTTCTCGAAGCTCACTTATATCCCTCCAAGCGTCTAATCACTTCCATTTGTTTTGTATTCTTTGTTCGTACGGCCCCATAAAAATTCCCACCCACGATAAAAATTGATCGATTTTAATGCGGTCTTATTATTCCACTCCATACTCAAAACAGATTCTAAACACACACACAACGAAACAGTGAACCACCGTTGGATCGGCGTCCACAACAGGAGGGTGTCCCAAGACAACCCCTTGATGTTGCCGCCACTAGACCGAACCGAGCGGCTTCGTCGGCTGTGATTTGCCTCTCTCGTGCACTAAGCAACTCTCTGCCAACGGAGTGGTTGGTCGCCGTTGGTTGGCCGTGGTTTGCCTGGTGTGTGTGCGCGCGCCTTTAGGATTGGTGAAAGCTTACAGTGAGCGCCGCACCAGCTCCGTGTTGACAGCATTCAGTAGTAGCTCTCAACTCGTTTTGATGAGCTGATACGCCATGTTGCGACATGATTCGCAGATCCTCGAGCAGGAAGTCAGTAAATTTTCTCCTAGGTTGGCATTTATTACTTTTCACCCGCAGCTCAGCAGTGAAGGGGTCACCACTGCGCAACCTTACACTGCGCCTTGCGGTACTGTTATGTCATTCCTATTGTTCTTAACGCCAAGGCACCGTGATAGGGCGATTCACTCGTGATATCTCTCAAGTCCAATGGGCAGTGCATTGAACGATTTATATTATGCAACAGGAGGCAATATTTTAACGTCACATTTTTGAAAACTCTTGAAAAGGGTGTGAGACAAGGTTGTAGTCTATCCCCGTTAGTATTCAACTTGTATGTGGAGGAAGCAATAAAGTATTTTTTAAAAAAAATTTCATATGCGATTAGCAACAAGGAAATCAAATCAGTATGCTGCGATTTGTTGATGACATTGTCTTGTTAGCAGAACACGCTGAGAATATTGAGAAGTTGCTGAATGGCATGAACAAAATACTTAAGGAAGATTTTTGACTGAATATAAATCAAAGCAAGACAAAAGTGACGAAATTTGGCAGACATAATACCAATCACAGTAGATTAAATATAAAAATATGATCGGATGCAATAGGAGAAGTAAATAAGTTCTGCTACTTGGGAAGCGAAATTACAACAGATGGCCCAAGCAGGAATGGTGTTAAAAGCAGAATAGCACTAGTAAAAAGAGCCTTCATGAAAAAGAGAAACGTTTTAGTTTCAAACATTGATCTAGGACTTAGAAAGAACTTTTTTAAAACTGCATATATGGAGCACAGCACTTTATGGTAGCGAAACATGGAGTAAAGGAATACCAGAAAGACAGAAAAATTGAAGCATCTCAAATGTGGAGCTACAGAAGAATACTTAAAATTAAAAGGACGGACAAATTACGAATCGAACGAGTGGTGACAGGTCATTATTAATGTCTCTTATTGGGCAGCACCTAGCCTCAGTTACAAAGGAAGATGGTTCCACTCACTGGCTAACAACATTCACAACTATTACAGCCTCAAATGAGGCCACCTGCGAACACCTGCTTCTGAAAGATCATTATGAATAGCGCCCCACGGTAACCCGCTATCAAAGAAAAACACTTCTGATTGTTATTACAAAACGTTAACTCTCGTTTAATACAAATTGCGTTATCTTGTTAAATCTATAAAACGCCTGATATATTTTTTTAAAAGGATGGATACTCTTAATAAGAAGGAATCGCATTTATTATACAAAGTGTGTTCAGTCCGTGCAAAGAAGTTATAAGTTTATTAGTCTTCATCAGACTGGATTATAGAAAATTTTATTTTCATGTATTTTCCGATGGCTAGGTGAATGTGCAAATGTCTATTGATTAACTCTGACAGTTTTGCTGGATCGGGGATAACAGCATGATTAATTAACCTGACAGTTTCCAAAGACAGAAATTAATCATAGTTTCCCGTACCTTCGGCGCCAAGGACAGTAGAGAAGACAAAATCATTTAATAGGACCTCTGTTATCACATGTCAACCACCTACCCTTCTACGAGTTTCTGTTTCAAATGGCCCCTGGAATCTGGAATCATTGTTTTACAAACTCAAACAGCTTAAACTGTAGAATTCATCCCATTCAATAGGTCTCAAATAATAATAATAATAATAATAAAAATAAACGGCATTCGCTCCTGTGAAAATCGTCTAATTGCAGTTGATATAATATCCATCGAAAATTCTGTTTACCAGTATCTTTTTTTTTTTTTTTGTTTTGTTTTTGTCATTGCACCTGTCAAAACACGGTCCCTGTTACAGTTTTGCTTTCAGTTATAGAGTTTTCAGCGCTGATACTTCTGTGCCTTCAGGTTGTAGCTGGACCATGTGGCGAGGAGTTAGAGAGCGCTCAGCGCTTTGGGCCGAATTCACACGGATCAAACAGAACCTGCGCGTGAGAAGGCTCTGAACGAGTTACTTCACAGAACCTCCTAAAGCAAGTTTAGAGGTCTCTGCTACCGATGAATGAGCTGACATTACCTACGTCACTGAATTCAAAATGCATGTTGTTTACTGCGCGGTACTAAAATTTCACTTCTACCTGCTGGGTACAAAAATATACCTGCGGAGAGACCGTCAAGTGCTGATGTGTCGCGGCTTTCTAATATTTCCAGTTGTCTGATTACTGGATGGGCGATATTTTTGTGGTGGGAAGTTTCCAGGTTTGCTGTGGCAGATTGAGTAAAGGAACCTGTGGTATGTTTCCATCCAGTTGTAGCGAGACGCCCCATCAGGCTAGTACTGCAGACAACAAGTGTTTACCATGGCCAACGCTTTCGTCAAATTCGTAAAATTTTATATTTAGTTCAGATTCTTGATGTTAGAAAAAATACAATGGAGAATTTTTTAAAAATATTTTTAACCTATGATTTTACGCCTCGTCCACGTCGAAGTCATTAGAGGCGGGATGGGCCTGGGAACAAGCACCGGAAAACTGCCATGGCCTTTAAAGGAAGCATCCCGGCATTCGCCTGGAGTGATTTGGGGAAACCATGGAAAACCCAAATCTGGATGCCCTTACGGGGATTCGAACCGGCGTCCTCCCGAATGCGAGGCCAGAGCGTTAACCACTCATCCACCACGTTCGGTGGGAGAATTGGTAGAGGGCGTGGCAGAACTAGTCACTGGCTGGAAAGTAAATTACTGAAGGCGCAGAAATACTACGTCAAACATGTCCTAAACATGTTGCCTCTACTATTTGCAACAGGAGAGCTTCTAAACATTTTTGGGTTCGTGTCTGAGGCACCGTAAAAATTTGTGTAACACATCTTTTGTAATGTCTAATTACAAAATCAAAGACCTGGCTTACTCGAATGGGAGCATAGGCGAGTTATTTTCTTTCCGAATTTTAGTTTCTTTTAAAATTTTATTTTCTTTCAAATTTTTTTCATAAATATCGAAGAAATGTATTTGAAGCGTGCTGAGATTTCCACAGAGTAATATTTACACCTAGAGAAAAATATTTTTGAAAATACAGGTCATAATTTTGGAGTGAGTTTCTACCTGCCGGGTGATTTGGAATGTCATACCTGAGCGCGAGTGAGTAGTACGAAATTTATTCACAACACAACTTAAAAAAAAAATTCACATCACACTCGAAGTCATGTTCTAGTTGCGACCTCCATAGTCTCTATGTGTGAAGTTTATCTAACATTATAATTAATCTCCAGTGCACATCTATTTATTGATTGTGATGCGGTAAAATATCAATACTAACTTCTTCACCAATTTGTCGGATTTTACTGAAAATTAAAATACCTTTTCACAACAGAAGTAACTGACTATACAGTTAAAAACTATATAAGGAGCATTAGAATTCTAACAGAAAACTTTGCATGCACTTCGGATCCACTGATTACTGTTTAATCTGTTGAGTAGAGTATACTGCATGGTACCCACACACTCACACAAAACGTATTTCAAACAAGTGAACACAAGACAGAGCGTCAGACGGGAAACATGGCGCCGCGCCGCTTCAGGCAGGAGTGGGTTGGACCTTCGCTGCGCTTACTGTGCGTTACTGCTTTTCAAGATAATACTTGCCAGCTAGTTTTAGATTTTTGTTTTTGTTTTGTGATTCGTTTTTGTCTAGGAATGGTAACGGAACAGTAAGTCTTCTGCCTACTATTAATTACATTTTATAAATTCAAAAATTAATCACGGAAACCCCTGCCCACCATGATCATAATCATATTAATCTCCTATATACAAATTATTGCTAATGATTTTAAATATCAGTCACTTCAGTACAGATATACATTTACAATTGACCTTCAGTTGTTCGAGGTTATCGCGCGAAGCAGCATTGCTGTTCCTATTGTTCTACTCCACCATTGTGTGTGTGAGTTAGGCCTTCCTAGCGAGCACACGGTAATCACGGAGTAGCGCTCATTTTGTATTATGAGGAGAATGTCTGATATCTTCTACTGATAAACAAAGGTAAAGTGCACACCAGTCACTGCAAGAAATGAAGTAATTAACATCAAATTAAGTAGAAATAGGACGCAAGAAATGGGAGTGAGTAGCGCAGCAGCAAAGGGGAGGAAGCCAGAGGGTGGCTGAGTCACTGTGTGGGGGCGCAACCACCCCTGCTTTAAGGGCTGCAGCAAAGACGCTTTCCATGGTATTCCCATGATAACATGTAGTCAGAACGGGATTTAGCGTAGTTAGGAATTGATTGGCTAACAAAACAAACAGATTTTCCACAGTGAACTCGACGATTGCGACTTACTGATGACAAATAACGAAAAATAGTGCTACTACACCCGGCTCATGCCTATAATTAATAGTCTTTCCATAATATGTGTTTGTTAATGAAACTGTGAACACTATTCTAACACTGCTAATCTCTTTTAATAGAGACATTTTACAGATCTGTCCTTGCTTTTCCACATGCGATACTGCCTAATAGCGGCGCCATCGAGTCGCTGTTTAAAAAAGTGTGTTATGAGCCAAAAAGAGCTGGAGCATCGTCGGTAAGATCACAGACTGGTTCGTTGTGTCGCTGAATCAGAGGGCAGTGCAATATCTTCGCCTTAGCTCGTATCGGAGAGGAAAAACTGTTTACAGTCTACGATCTGAATTACAAGAGCAGGAGAAATTTTATAAGTTCGCATGGCCACTTTCTTTCATTCTTTTGATGAAAGAAGGATTAAGATCACACGCAAACACATCAACATGGATATATGGATGTATGTTTGTATTTTGTATACTTGTATATTTCATTTTTATAATTTGTATCAAAGTTAAAAAAAAAAATCTCCAAAGCAACGGAAATGTTTACATATGGAAAACCTACATTAAAAATGTGGGTATGCTGAAATCCTCTGAAGTGAAGAGAATGTACAGGAAATATCTTGGTGATAGGGCTTGGAGGGATATTCGTCGGAAAAATTAGTAATGGTGAATGGAAGGGGAAAGGCGACCGTGACCACAAGCTGGCACTCGATTTCATGCATAAGGGAGTGGGAAAATGTTTTTTGTAGTTAAATTGTCAGGGATCGGAACAAATTACCAACTGAAGTGATGAATAATTTACTAAAAACGCCTAAGGAATTTAAAATTAAAATTTGTAAATCGGAAAAGTGAAAGGGGGAGAAATTTAATACTGGAATTATAGAAGATAATTTTTTTTAAATAAAATAAAAACGGATGACTAGCGGAATTGCCACCAGAGCGTTGGCTCCATCGCAATTAAATTAGTAATAGTATTTATTATCATCATCGCGAAAAGGCCGTGAGAACTACATAAATTGTAATGTTAGATTCTCTGCATGAATGTCATTTACTAAGAGCAGTCAGCGTCAAAGTGCAGTAGCATCTGCTCGCTCGAGAACGCGGTTAAAGGAATGTTCCATGGCGCGCATCCATCGATTGCCTAATGTTGTGATTTCCTGGTGACATTTAGGGAATATGAAACTAGGGTGGTTCTGCGTTTGTTTCTTGGTTGTCTGTAAGCAGGTGGGAGGTAGGGAGCCTGCTATTCCGAAAGACACCCTGACCACTAGGTCTCATTCCCCGTCCATCACAAGAACCACCGACGACAGCGTCGCTCTCGTCGACAGCGGATGAGCTCGAGGTTGTTGATGGCTGCCGGGAGCCAGGAAGCTGTCCCTCAGCCGCTGACGGTTTGATTTGTTGCAGCGACCAAGTGAAAGGGACGCTGCGAGCGGTCGATATCGGCAGTCGATCTCCGGGTCGCAGGTCAGGGGTACCTGACCCCGCGGGTAGCATGACATTCACGACTCCTGTTCTACTGCCTACCGCTATTTTTACGGGTCCTTAAAGCAAACTCCAAATCCAGCAAATTTATCCTTTTAGCTAATCTGACGTACACTAGAATATTCCGTGGTGGTGATTCCATGGTACACTTTAGGTCGTCTTTTCCGAGGGGGTTATCCTCGTTATATTAACCCCCAACGAAGGGGAAGGCTGGGTAAAGTGAAAAGGTGGCACTAGGAAATCCGTCTGAGTTCACATGGAATGTAATACATTGCATGATGCTCATGAGACAGTGAAATCAAATACAGGAGAAAGCTAAAGGTTGATTATGATTGTAAAATAGGGAAGGAGCTACTTATTGAAGACTCGAAATGTAAATACCTTCGTATAATATTTTATAGCACTTGGCACGACACATTGGACAGGTGGTAGGGAAAGGGTTCAAAATCCTTCACCTGTTGAAAAGAGTGATGAGGGGATCCACTAGGAAAGTAAGGGAATTCGGGTACAAAACTTTGGTCAGACCACTGCTGGAATATGGTGGAATATTTTGGGAATCGAATACAGGACTTGCAGGGAGTGCAGAGGAGGGCTGCCAAATTTGTCTTTGGAAATTACCGCAAAACACAATAGGTAACTAATATGATAAAGGAGCTGGAGTGGGATTCATCGGAGGATAGAAAGGATGAAGAGAGTCATGGGAGTGTACAAGGCATATATTGGTGATGAAGCATGGAAAGATATTGGTTGGAAAATTAAGAGAGGTGCTTGGAAGGGTAAGGTTGACCATGACCACAAGCCGGCACTTGATTTCAGGCATAAGGAGGTGGGAAAATTTTCTTTCATAGGAAAGGGAGTGAGGGACTGAAATAAATTTCCAAGAGAATTGATGAATAATTTACCAAAAAAGACTGAAAGAATTAAAAAAATTAGTCGAGGGCAAAATTAGGAGAAAAGGAGTAAGACGGTTGTGTAGGGAGATTGCCACCGGATCGTGTGCTCCATCGCAATGTTATCAGTTATCACTATTAGTAGAGTCTTCCGCTGGTCGCACGAGTCTGGTGGACAGCGACACACTGTCGCCTTAGCTCCGGACAAGCCGAGAAGTATTCCTTCGAGCTGAACGTTACGAACGAGTCACCAACTCAGTCACAGGGGAACCAACCCCCCGAGGGTTAACGCTCTGCCCTCCCGTTCCAGTGGTCGGCGGTTCGAATCTCCGTCCGGGCATCTACTTTTGGGTTTCCCAAGGTTTCCGCAAATCACTGAAGGTGAATGCCGGGATGCTTCCTAGAAAAATCTATGGTCAAATTCCTTCTAGTTCCAACCAAGCGAAAAGAACTATATCGAACTCGGGAGATGCAACTTGTGAGATTCAAACCCTGGACCTTAAATTACTGGCCCTGCTGAGAAAAGTGTTTAGATGGTTTTTCAGTTATCAGCCTATGAATTCTGTTAAGGTCTCCAATTTGCGCCTCCAAAACGAAACCACTTCGAAAACCACAAACAAATCGGCATTAAAACACAGAAAACTACCAACGAAAGGATTCACCGTTGCTTCCCTATAAGATTAAGTAGCAGTGAAGGACTTTGAAACCGCCACTAAAAAGCGCGTTTAATAACATTCTAATCCACAAATTCACACACATACAAGTTCCTAATGTTTTTAAGATCTAACTACCATTTGAAGTAGATTTTTTTTATTAAAAATTAATCTCATTTAGAACGAAGAAATTATTATAAACAACATCAATTTGTTATTTAACTCAGTATTCTATTTAGTGTGTAGGTTTTTTTTTTGGGATGTACTGAACTTCAGTAGTAGATATTTTTCTTGCGGATTTTGATCGGTATCCGTTGTAACTCTGTTCCGAATACATCTTCATGAAATCAAAACCCAGGATGACAGCGCTTTGTTACAAGACGATATTATGAAAATAATTGCGTGGTGTAAAGACTGGCAGTTGGAGTTAAACTCTACAAAGTGCCAAGTCATGCATATAAGTATAAAGGTGACACCATTTAGCTCTGAATATAAAATTAATGGCACTGTCCTTAGAACAGTAGATTCCACTAAATACCTAGGGGTAACAGTTCGCAATAATTTGTCGTGGAGTCGATTCTTGACAGGTATATATAGTTGGAGGGAAAGCGTAAGTGCGATGTTGAAGGAAGACCTGGAGCACCGTAGGCGTTGCTCTCGACAGAAGCTGACTGAAAAATTCATGACTTATTCTGGAGTGACAGCAAACAAATATTGCTACCAGCAAAATTCAGATCGAGGAATGACCGTGGAAATAAGATAAGAGAAATCGGGGCCAGAACCGATTCATTTCTGTACTCATTTTTCCCACCAGCGATTAGGGAATGGAATAGAAAGGATTTACCTGGCGAGTAAACATAAAATCCGACAAGAGTAGCTCTCGATAGATCACTCCGGCCATCCTGATCTTGGTTTTCCATGGTTTTTCCAGATCGCTCCACGGGAATGTTCGGATGGTTGCTCACAATAGTCCATGGGCGCCTCCTACCATGTCCTGTATATCCCTTCCAAACTGTTACCCTTTCGGATAGGTGCTATGCACTTTTAGTGACTCGCGGAGTAGTATAATAGCGTAGTAGCTGTGACGGCTGTCATCCTGGTGGTGGGGGTTCCCCCGTCACCACTCCGCTCTGACTGGGCCGTCGCAGTGTTTCCTGCTGACTGCTGACTCCGCCGCCTGCCATTAACACCTGTTCGCCGTCGAGTTGTTTGCCCTCTCTGCGCTGATGCTAAGTTGATTGCCAAACACAGGCTGCGTGCGTGCCTGGCGTTACATCAGGGGGTCTGACCCGCGGCCTCTTTGATGACTCGCCGGCTGCACAGTGTTACGCCACGGGTCGCGCCCCCAGTAGCGTGGGCCCCTGGAGACGACGTGTCACGAATCAAAGATTCGGCCGGAGGTGGTGTGTTAGCCCTCCATACCAGAGCAGCCAGTGGTTAAGGCGTCTGACTGGAGGTCGTGAACTTCTGTAACGTTTCCGACCCCCCAATTCTACTGCTTCTCGGTTAACTGATTAATTATTGATTATCGGAGTTCTTTCTGTCTGCATTCAATTTCGACGAACCATTTATCGATGGCATGTTAGTAGGGGACAGGAACAATTACAAAGAAATAAAACTTGGACACATGCACCACACTAATTCGAATTATATTCTGCTAACTAGGACACTCTGATTCAAAATCGACTCTCTGATTAGACACATATATTCAATCCGCAAATTATCATCATTATAAGACAATTATAAACTTCCTTTTTGTGTACTTAATGAACTTGACTACATTACCCTAGCGAGAGTGATTAATCGGTAGAGACACAGAGAGAGAGGAACTCATGTAACATGCACTTACATCATGCAGGCAATGACGACACACCACCACACGGAGCTAAACTGCGAACTGACCAGCTGACAAGAACTGAGGAAAGTATGGTATCGAGGGGGGGGGGGCTCAAATACTCCCCAGCTAACTGTAGTCGGGGTGGGCAGACGTCCTTCTGGGCGGAGAACTACTTTATAACTTTGAGTTGCCGCGTGTAATCCCTCTGCCACACGGGAGAAACCACAGGGTTCCACAGATACTACTCCACTCCAGAGATGACCTTTCGTGTTCGTGGGGTGGTGCCAGGGCGGGACCAGGGTCACTGACCTTCAGCGTGGCCATGTGCCCTAATAGCTGCCGCAGTAGCGACCTCAAAAAAACCTAAAATAATGAAATACTATCTGCCTCACCCTCACACTGTACCACAGTTAATATTCTTAATTCTATTCCTTATTTTCTACTTAACAGTATCACTCACTCATTATAGTTATTTGCGTCTTGTGGCCTCACACTGGCCAGGAGGTGGTAGGAATGTTCTCCATTAACTGCAGAGGGTGGTGAGGGGATGTGCTAGGGAGGGGAGGGGAGGGATCTGCGTTACAATACCTCCGTCGGACCACTGCCTGAATACGGTGGAGTGTGGGACACACATTACAGGTCTCAAATTAGGGCGTTGGAGGGGGTAGAAAAAATAGCAGCCAGGTCTGTTTGCGGATATTACGATAGAATTTAGTCGGTAACTAATATGCCGGAGGAGGTGCGTTGGGAGTCGTTGGTAGACAGCATTTGGTAGTTCAAGGTTAACGACCGCAGTAATACATGGAGAGTGAGGAGCTCTATACGGAGGGGAACAGGTGACAATAATCACGAGCTGGGCTGGCACTTGAGTTCAGAAGAAAGGGAGGGGAAGGGACTCGAATAAAATACCAAGGGATATAATGGAGAGTTCACCAAGAACTCTGAAGGGGTTTCAAGTACAATATCGCTAAAGGTAAGGGTGGGTAAGTGGTGAAAAAAAAAAATCAAGAAGTTGTAAGGTGGGGGTGTACGAACATTGCCAGTGGAGCATGTGTATTGAATCGCAATTGAAATGAATGTTCTTGAGGTGCAAATCAGAGTGTGGATACCAGTAAAGACAATGTGAATGAGAGAATCAATGAAAATAAATTAAAGAAGGTTTTGCGGATACAGACGATAAAGGAGGGGAGGATTGCAAGGCGTGCTAGTAAAGCCGGGTTTGATGGTAGGAGTGATAGCGATAGCGAGATGGTTGGATACAGGTAAGACGACGGAACCTGCAAGGGGATTTTAGAGAAAGGGTAATGGACAAAAAGAGAGCGGTAGAGGCGATTAAAGCATGATGATGATGTTTGAGGGAAGAAAGAACAACGATTGTGAATCGCAACTTGGTTTCAGTCACAAACGATTGGATTTTTTGTGTGTGTGTATTTATTTAATTGGAGAAGTTAATCGAGGGCTCCGTGGAGTACAATGATAGCGCTGCAATTGTTCATAGAACATTAAGAGAATCCATGTCACTAGGCTGGCAGAAGAAGGGATCTGCTTACATGACTCAACTTACTTATTATTATTCTCGTATCAAAAACATCAAAATACACGGTGCAAATCAACAACTATAAACACACTTAGCCCAGTACTTCGCAACCTCAATCGCATTGTGTGTTGCTTGAAACAGGTCTTCGTTGTTGCAGGATGATGGGCACATAGGGCACTCGAGCATATGATTCATAGTTTGGTCTTCACCACATTCGCACTTAATACTGGTAGTATCAGTATAACGCCATCTCATTTACAAACATTACGACATAAACAGCTAGCAACCCACGTTATCCAAAGAGATTAAAATGTATCACAATTCGAGTCATTTCCAGTCGTAGAGACGTGAATAACATTTAAAGATTACAAATTCCGATATGTCTGAGATCAGTGGTCAACTGCTGCAACTTTGAATCAGTGCTAGGGACGCGTCGAGTGCCATGTGAGACAACAGACGCTCAACATGATTCCAGGCGCATCGGCTACAGACGGGATAGGAAAGAAATTCAGTCCAACGAGGGACAACTTTGACCTCGAACGCTCAGAATCGCGCGAAAACATGTTTACAATAAAAAATGATCATAAACAAAACTTGTCACATTGTTCTCTTCCACTTTGTTTTAACCATTTCGTCACAATCCCACAGGACAAATATAAGCACTATTAGGTGTGTGGTACTGCTGTATATGCGTGTTTTGCGATATATTAAGTACTTTAAGCAGAGTTTTTGGCACTCTGGATTGAAAATTTAATGATACACTGACATCACTGAATTACGAATAATTTACCTTCACATGGTATTGATATCTTTTTTTTTTTGTTTCTCTCTATTAAAATGACACTTAAAGTAGAGTGCAACGTCTTGCATGGAAATGACACACACCACTGTTTTGTTTACGGTCGCTTGTTACTGTAAGCATGTTTTCGTGCAATTCCGAGCTTTCGAGGTAAAAGCCGTCTTTGTATGTAATGAAACGTACGAAGATGATACGACTGACAATGAAACGTTGTCACAGTCCTTCGAGGAATTCGGAAAAGTTGCACAAACTGTGGGAAATTGTGAAACACAATGCGACAGGAAAATTGAGGTAGGCCGATGTCTGGCATGGCGCTTGTGGCGGCATTGACAGCCAGCGGCCTGCTGACACACTAACTCTTCCGCCGGTGCCGGCTTTTGAGTCTTCAGTTACGAAGCCCACGCAGTCGGCTGGGATGGCATTTACTGAACACAAAGTGCGCGCGGGCTGTCGCATTGTCTGCTGCCGGTAATTAACACAGGAGAAAGCGAGTACAGTGACGTGACCACGCGCCAGTATGACTCGCAAGTTAGCAGAGGCCAGAAACACAAATAACTACCTAACTGTGAGACATTGGTAAATCTACATCTACATCTACACTCTGCAATTCACAAATACTGTGGGTGGCAGAGGGTGCTAAGCACCAATTTTAATTCTGTGCATTCCAATCCCTAACAGAACGAGGAAAGAAAGAATACATAAAATCATCAGTACGGCATCTTATTTCTCTAATCTTATCCCTCCTGTCATTGCGATCTAAATGGGGTGGTGGAAGAAGTATTTCATTGCACTCGTAAATTAAAGATTTACGCATATTCTCCAATAAATTCAAACGAAAACGACGTCGTCTGTCTGCCAAACAATCCCAGCCCAATCTATGTATCAATTCTTTGACGCTTACGTAAGGACTGTAAGTAGCAGTCACGAATAGAGCGGCTCTCTTCTGTACTTTCTCTAACGTGTCAATCAATGCCTTGCGATATGGATGCCAAACTCCACAACAGTAATCCAAATGCGGACGCACTAGTGTATTTTACGCTATTTCGTTTGTATGAGCATTGAACTTCTCAAAATACGACCTATGAATCGTAATCAAGAATTAGCTTTGCCTACTACGGAAGTTATGTGCAAGTCCCATTTCGTGTTGCTTTGTACTATTACGCCCAGATACTTCAGGGAATCTACCGTGTCAACAACTGAATTGTTAAGTTTGTACTCGTGAACAAATGGAGTCTTTTTGTTACTTATTTGCATTGCCTTACACTTTTTGCACTTAAGTTTCAGCTTGCGATTTATGACACCATTCCGAAATAACATCGAGCGCACTGAATTTCTAAGCAATCGTCAGAGCACCTTACTTCCCTGTAGATAAGTGCATCATCAGCAAACAATCGCATCCTGCAGTTAACGTTGTCACCGAGATCGTTTATAAAAATTAGGAGAGAAGTGGTCCTATTACACTTCCTCGAGGAACGCTCGAAGTATTATCTAGCAACGAGTCTGGACCAGGCGGCTAGGTGACCCTATGGTACCGGTGTTAATAACAGCGAAGCAGAAAGCAAATACAGAAAGGATTCCTGCATCGACTCGGAATCCATGTTCCAAAACAGATCTAAAGTTCATTACTGTAAATCACTCAGTCTTTTACCAGTAGAGAACAGCTTAAGTGATCATAACCGAAACTGTCACAAAACAGTCCTTTTCAATTTCGCTAAGTACGCGCAGAATACTCTCGGAATCCCGCCCCGTGTCCGATGCCACTAACGTTCATGCAACACCGCAGCCGACACAGGTCAGCTGTTTCTGAAGCTATGCACGTTACGAGCCGAAGCTTCCAGTTCCCGACACTACTCGGGCGTACGTGGGATCTATCACACAGATCTAGAATTTCCTTTGCAATTTAAATGCTATTGCGACGGCTCACTTATAAATGACGTGAAAGGTTTATGTCCCTTCCTTGTCCGCAATTTTTTTCCGGTTGTAATACCGCTCAAGACAACAACAACAAACACCAATACGATTCTATACTTGCGACGTAACACGCAGGCAACTGTGGGATGAATAACGATTGGGTTTTCTCATGTTTTGAGAAAGTGTCGTCCCACAGAACGGCAGGAAGGGCACAGCAGCGTAGAAACGAGTATCTTCAAAAGATATGAGAACTGAGTCTGTCCCGGCGGACAGGTGACAGAAATTCTCCTCTGGTGTTCTGCCGGATCAGTTCATACACGTGCGACGTTTCGACAACAGTCTGTGTTGTCTTCATCAGGCGAAAAAGTCGAAGGTCGGTGTCTTGCTGTCTCAGTGTAAACTTCGACCTTTTCGCCTGATGAAGACAATGTCGCACGTGGAAGAACTGATCCAGCAGAACACGAGAGGAGAATTTCTGTCGCCGGGATGCTTCCTTCAAAAGGTCATCGCCGAATTCCTTCCCGTTCCTTGACCCCAGTCCCATACCACCTCTAATGACCTCGACGTCGACGAGGCGTAAAGCCATAATTAAAAAATATATATATATTGTAAAACCATCCGTATTGCTCTGTCTTACTATGTTTATAACTCGAGAGATCCTGGTCCACATCGCATGCACTTTTATTTCTCTCTTTCTGTGTCTCTTCTTCTGTACTCCGATTTCTAGTTTCCTTAGTTCATATTTTCTTATTATTTCACTGCAGGAGACGATGTGGCGGCGTCAGTTGTACCACCACGTGTGGTCCGCGAAGTCGGTTCAGGTGACGCGCGTACAAAACAGTATAGAGGTGAACACCACATTCGTAACGCTATGAGATAAGGCCAACTTTTTTTACGAAAGCAAAAAAAAAAAAAAAAAAACAAAACACGAATATTTCAATTACCACGCAAAAATATGGCGTTTCCAGAAGAGATAATACGGCATTGTTCCTACAATAGTCGATTCATTTTCAGGTTGCATCAAACATGCGGCGTTCGTCTAGGGATTGACTTTTCTGACGGTCTTTCACTGGCTTTGAGCGACCGCAGTGCGTCCTAGAGGGGCGCTAATGACACAGTTGTCGACGTGCCATAAACCCCAAAAAACAATAACGACGACGACGACGACGACGTGGTAGAGCTGGTATCTCGAGAGTGGTGAAGTCGAGAATCACATGTGCAGTAGCATCCAGCCTAGAGGACCATTATTAATCACTTTTAATTAAGATTTATTAGTTCAGTTCCAGATTAAAATATGCTTTTATATTCATTATGTAATAATGGCACAGTGAAATACGTCCCAGATGGTAATAACATACACACAAAGTACAAGTCAGCTGCCAACAGCATTGTCTCTGGTCCTCGGGCTGACAAACGCTGAGTTACGCTAACAGGGGGGACGGTTTCATGGAAAACGCTTCAGAATATGTGTGACCGAAAGGTGTATGTATCATTTTTAGCAAAAAGTGGACTTTACAGTTTTTGATCAGCGCAGCAAATGCTGTGTAAAGCAATTTGTTTGTATCGGTATTATGAGTTGAGTTGGAATATATTCCACTGTATTGTAATCCCTTGAGCACCTGTTGCGCACCGTCCTTTCTCTTTGAATGGCGAGGCTCGTCGAGGCCTTGCTGGACTCTACTGGGGAACAGCTGTCACTCTGCGTAGAGTATGTTACGAGATGGTTCAACGAGGAGAAAGCTGTCACAGTTCACTCACTTCCGTTTCCTCCCACATACAAAGCAGCTGCTAAACGCCTGCGAGTAGAGTCATTTTTATCTATTCTAGTTCTATGCTAAAAACTATTGGAGTTTATAAAAAGGTGATTTGCAAGGTTTGTCGTATGTGCGACAGGGCTCCCCTTTCCAGTAAGGCCTTCAGAGTTATTGGCACCTCCTCCGAGTCCCCAATCGCAATCCAATTCTTTGCGTCAATACGCTGTGGGGAGAGAAGCAATGTTTGCCAAGTGTGAAAATCTTTTGCGTTGCAACAATTGTGCGGGACGCATCCGTGGGCAAGGTTGGTTGTGTTCGGATGCTGGCTGGCGTTAATAATGGCTGCCGCCATCTCTTCAAGTCAGGTCGCCACATCTATCTTTACTTATAAAACGCAAGTTTTAGTCATCTGTCACGCCATGACGTCACATTATGACGTCACGCTTCGCGCCTTCGCTGCACAACAAACAACGAATGGAGATGTTGCAGGTTATTCGCGTTATTTAATAACGCGAATAAATTAACTGTCAGAACACTGAATTTTTTTTTTATTCCGTTCAAATCGCGATAATTCTTTTTCGTTTTCGTTTCAGCCATATATGGACTACGACTACGCAACTTCATTTCCTCTTCTGAGTTTCCTTCCTCCGTCGATAGTACTCTTTCATTCTCTGTCTCACTCTTACTTTTTCTTCCTCTGAAAATGCCCTCCTTTTCCTGATTGGTTTTTTCTTCAGTCAGATCCTTTACCTCCGCAATTTTTCCTCTCAATAATTCCCTGTCTTGGATGTGTTCCCTGCTGATTCCACATCTTTCCTGATCCTGATGGACCTCCTTCACCAGTGGAACTCGAGTCTTCCTGTTCCCTTTTTCTTAGCCATTCTTTTCTGGTTCCTTTTTCTTGATATGTCCATAGAGAGCTAATCTCCTTTTCCTAAATGTGTTTGATACATTTTCAGAGGTATTGTGTCATTCTTGGTTTGATCTCAAACGGAAATTAAATTCGCTTCTGAAAATTTTTTTTGGTACCAAGGTTTTCGTTTCTTTCTTTCTTTTCTATATCCGCAATTAATTATTAGTTGCTTTTTATTAATTAAAATTATTTCGATGGGGTCTAAGTTGAAAAATGATGTGCATGTAAGTTTTCTATTTGTATTGCAATATAATTTATAACTACACTGCGTATAATAGTCGACTTACCCTCCCTCGTACATCCACTTTGGCATTTTATTAATATTTTCGCTGTTTCTGTTTCACTGTTTTCACCTTTGTTTGCGTTCAGTGATGTCTTCGCATCTGCCAGCTGTGGTCCTCCGACGTGAGACTTCCTCCGTTGTGCACAGTCTCTGTTGGAGCCGCACCGCTCAAGCCAAGCCGCGACTCCGGCGCCAGTCATGTGAGCCGCTTGCAATGTTTGTTTCACTCACTCTTCTCATTTTCTGAGAAAATGGATCAAAAACTGTTAAATTTCATCATCATCATCATCATCATCAGTGTTCTGCTCTCGATGCTCTTCTGTCTTCTGCCTTCTCTTGGTGTCCGTGTAGTTGCTGTTTTCTCTGATGTTGTCTGTTATATTGTACCTCCTTCTTCCTCTCACCCTCCTAGTCCTTCCTACGCTTGCACTCCCCTCTTAGCATGTGTCCTATCCAGTTCTTCCTTCTCTCTTTAATGACTTGGAGCATTTTTCTCCTTTCATCAACCCTATCCAACACAATCCAGCCTTATACTAACTTTATCCATACAGCTTATCCTCTCCATTCTCCTCCACCTCCACATATCAAACGCTTCTCCCCGTTTTTCATCCTCTCGTCTCAGTACCAACGTCTGCGCCCCATAAAGAGCCGCACTCCATACAAAACGTTTCCTGAGCGCTCTGTATACTTTCCCAGTTAATAGTCACCTCTTCCTATTAAACGCTTCCTTCACTGCGGCAATGCGAGATTTTACCTCTTGGTGCAATCTCAAGTTTTCAGTGATTGTGCTTCCGAGATTTTGACTGATCTTACTTGGCCGACATCAGCTCTTCCTATCTTAATACGAGGGTTGGGGCATAAGTCATGGCAACTATTTTTTATCTAGAAGATACCAGTCCGGTTGGAAAATGTGACATAAACAGATGAAAGGACAAGGTGTTAACTACGTGTGTGGACAATGAATAGCACTGAAATATCGTAACACACTAATTTATTACGGTAGTATACAGGGCAATATGGCCTTCACGGTGCAAAAGAATGACAACACAGTACACATAAAGTTGACAAGACAAACCTGGGCCTAAAGACCCTCAATTGGTCCCCTGCTACTGCCAACGATGTGGGAGGCACTGAATACCATCAGCCGCACCATGTGTGAATCGGGCCACCTGTCGGCGCACAGCATTAGCAATGTCCTCTCGTGTTGCAAACCGCCTACGACGTAGTGGTTCCTTAATCTTGCGAATGAGATCAAAGTCACAGGGCGGGATGTCTGGAGAGTAGGGTGGGCGCTCCAACTGACTGATTTCACAGCCCTCGCTGCGCTACTACCAGCTATCACAGAGCCATCTGTTGTTCTGCATACACACTATGCCTGCAGATCTTCAACACGACACATAGGCCCTATACGTTTGTGATCCGTTCACATATCTCCAAGAAAAAAAATAGTTGCCATGACTTATGCCCCAACCCTCGTTTTTATTAGTTTCCTTCTTTTTCCAGTCACCATACTCGTATTTTCAGTTTCGAAAGAAAGCTTTGTTTGCTGTATCTGGCAACTCATTAATTCGCGTTGGTTAAAATATGCGCCATCAGTGACTACATCCTGAGCGCCTTGACGAGACTTGACGAAACAGGCGAATAGTTCCTGTGTCGCCTGGCCTGACTCGAACCCACGGCCCACGGAGTCAGTGGCCAGTCGCACGCCGCTCTCAGCTGACAGCTGGGCGCGTGAAGGTGATTGGCTGACCCTCGTCGGTGAAGCCACGTCTAGTGATTATACAGTCGGCAGTCAGATTCTGCGCGCCACAGGAATCGGCGATTTAATCGTTCGTCCGTACCCTGTTATTAAAGCATTACGGCTGCAGAAGGACCTTCGCTGATGCTTCATAAATCACGAAGACGGTTTGGAGGTGAGTGGGTTGGTATCGGCTGGAGGCGATGCTTTCACCGTTTGAGTAATAAATTGAAGATGAATACTACTGAAGCGGTTGGCTTCCTCATAAGTCATTACAAAAAACACAACTTACATAACTACAGGGACGCCAATACACCGCGTCTTCCACACCACACCACGCAGGTTCGACTTCCAGGTGTGAGCAAACAGTGTTGGCACCTCCAATCAGATATATTTTTTCTATAAGATTTTTTTTTTGTCACAAGCCATTATATCTAACCAAATTCTATGAATGTGGTATCATTTTAAAGCTTATGGCATCCGCTTTGGTTATAACATATTTTAAGAAAGTTTTTTTTTTTTTTTTAAATTCGACCCTTATATGGAAAAAATGTCAATATTTCTGAAATGCAGTTTTTTCTCTCTTTTTTACGAGCCATTTATTCCCTGAATGCCTAACTGAAATCGTTAAATAAAGTATGATCTTAAAGATTAAGATATCAGGTTTGGCGACATCATATATTAAGAAATAAATTTTTAGGAAATCGACCCTTTTAGGGCAAAAGCATCAATTTTTCTACAGCGCGTTTATGTACCACGAGCCATTTATCTCCCTTGATATCTTCTGGCCTCGCATTCGGGAGGAAGGTGTTTCGAATCCCCGTCCGGGCATCCAGATTTGGGTTTTCCATGGTTTCCCAAATCACTCCAGTCAAATTCCGGGATGCTTCCTTAAAAAGGCCATGGCCGAATTCCTTCCCATTCCTTGCTCCCTTCCTTTCCCGTCTCTAAAGACCTAGCTGTTAAGAGACGTAAAGCAGTTAAAAAAAAATCCCTTGATATCTATCCGATATAGATAAAATGAACTTTCATTTTAAAGATTAAGGTCTCCGCCATAGTCACAACATATTTTAAGAAAGAGATTTTTCTGAATTCGACCTTTCAAGGGCAAAAGTGTTATTATTACTATGACGTGTTTTCTTGTTACGAGCCATTAATCTGTGTTGACACCTAAAATAAATCGATACAATGAGATATCATTTAAAAGATTAATGTCTTCACTCATGCAACATTATAAATTAAGAACAAAATTTTTCGAAATTTGGTCCTTAAAGGGCAAAAATAATAACTGTGAAAGTCGCGCATATGAGACAGTTCAGAGTCAGGCCGGTAGATAGCAGTAGCACATATCGCAGAGATATTAATAAACTGCTTCACTGGCGTCGTCTTTTGTTACGTACCTGTTACACTAAACAAATAAACAACTGATACGCATGAGCCGGCTCTTCTTTCATCCTATTACAAACCATCAACCTTAATACTAATCATATTCACGAAATTTTCGCACAGGTAATGTGATTTGTTTATATTTTCCTGTTATTACTTGTTTTACATGTGTACTGTAATGGAAATGTTTAACGAGTATATGTAATCTAAAATTTTGTGACAGGGGAGTTGGTATGCTGAGAGCTGATGGAAAGGGGGAAATGTAAGATGGCGAACAAGAACGAAGTTTAATGAACCGTGAAACATTGTGTTGTTCAGAAAAGGCGTCCAGGAATGAAAGGATAATCCCGCAACCACACATAGGTCATACCATGTCCTACTATGACAAAATTGTATTTCAATAAAAGATATCGTTTTTTTTGTGACTTTTTTCACTTTATTCCATGCCATGTCAACAAATTAATACTTTTCGAATCCTGCTTTTTATTTACTCAAAGATATTTGAGTCATTTAAAACAATGTTCATCTTTCTTAAAACGAAAAAAAAAAATCATTATAAAAATTCTTAAATCGTATAATTATTTTATATTTGTTTTATGGTAGTTCAATCTGCTAGAGAGACCATTGTGCATTTTAAACATATAGTAAAAAATGATGATAGTGATTTTTTTATTAAAAAATAAAGTTTTTTTAACGTTTTAAGGAAAAAAGAACATATTTTTTAGATAACTCAAACATCTTTGAGTAAATTGAAAAAAAACAGGGCTCAAAAAGTCTTAATTCGTAGAAATGGGATGGAATAAACTGAACAAAGTCAAATGTTTCGTAAAAAAATTATCAAAAAAATCAAAATTCGAAAATTTTGAGACTTTTAGTGATATAGTAGGACGTGATGTGAGCTATGGCAGGTTGCAGGATTATCGTTTCATTGCTGAACACCCTGTATAATAAAGTTGTACGGACACATTACGGTAAAGAACGATGTATGTACACGTGAAGATATGTGTTGATATATTGTGAGAATAAAGTATGAGGGGAGTATTCTGTGTGCGTGTGTGTGTAATTTATGCAACGATACTTTACGCTTTGCAAATAAATGTGAGGCAAATGATCGAACAGGAAGTCGCTAATAGAGTCTGATTTCAGCCATTCAAGGTTTCCTCTCTTCAAACGCAGTTTTTGCTTATACCGCAGACGCAGAGGAACCAATCTACGACAGGAAATCAGATATGACCCGCTCACCCCCGCTGTTAGGTGACCTAACGCCCTTTATGAGTTGCGTATTGGCTATTCAGACTGCATACTGTAATTGTTCCCAGCGTCGGAAACCGGCAGAGATTACGCGTGCAGTGGTCATTCGAGGAAACTAAGTTAATGAGCGACATCATTGTCAGTTCGACGACGAAAAGACCCTCACTTCATGTGGTCTACGTAACGCTTACAGCCAGGAAGGGTGACTCCATGTACATTCTGATTAGGGGGCGTCCATAAACTACGTGGCTCGGTCTAGAGGGGTGAGGGGAGGGGTTGGCTGCAAAGCTAAGAGGGGGATAGAGTTTCTGAGCCAGCCAGCCGAGTAGCTTTCCATTCATATTATTTGTCACCGTTAGAATGAGGTACAGAACACACAACAGCATGTGAATATTAATTTCCGTTATTTAATTATCCCCGTGTGTAATTTACGATAGTCTGACAAGAGAAAACAGTACAAAGTGTGTTCAGGAATCAATAGGGAACAAAGTTACGTTCTACGCTGGAGGAGTGGTTGGAGGCAAAAGCCACGTCGGTCTAAGTGGGGAGCGGTTCACAGGAGGCCAAATTACAGCCACCTGGTTTGTGGACGCTTTCTTATTAGTGATCTTAGAAGGATCATTGCTGCAGCAGTGTATTTGTTAGTATCAACGTATGTAAGTGTATGTACACCTACGGTACATACTGAGCTGTATGCGAAATTGAACGGAATATGTGTTTTGAACGTGACTTAATTATTTTTATTTTTTATTCTTTTTATTTATTTATTTTTAACTTCGCACTTCGTTGATGTCATTACAGGTGGTAGACGATGTGGGCAAGCAAATGGAAGGAATTGGACCATGACCTTTTGAAAAAATCTAGCCGTGCATTTTCCTGCAGTGCGGATTCGCCCGCGCACGCCGCGACGCGAGGCGAGGCGGAACGCGTGAGCACTTTGGGGACATCCATTAATTACGTGAGGTGAAATAGGGGGGGGGGGGCAAAATCTCAACAGATCTCACCAGGAGGGAGGGGGGTGGGTCTACGGAAATCTCACGTGAGATTTGCGAAAAATTTGGGGACAGTAGAGCCAAAAAAAGGTCTACAATTTGCGCCAAAATCGATTTTAGGAGAGTATTTCGTCCCAGGGCGATTTGTAGGGGGGGTTCACACGGACCAAATCTCACCAGAGGGGGGAGGGGGGTCCGGCCAGATCTCATGAAATCTCACCAGGGGGGAAGGGGGTTCCAGAAACCCGGAAAAACACCTCACGTAATTTGTGGATGTCCCCTTTGATTGCACGAACGCAGTTCGCCGAGGCATCGCACGAGGCAGGTACCCGTCCATTCGTTCGTTCTGACGAGTTGTTGTTAAGTTAGAGCGTGGCTATGGATCGCGGTGACTATTTAGCAGTGGCTAGAGCTGCATTCAGAGCGACTGCTAGTCTAGTAGAGAAATAAAAGACGGTGGTGCACAGCTAGACTTCGTAGGAATAGAGTGCTCACTAGGGGTGAATTACCTTCAAACAGTACGATGCAAGAAGAAGAGAGTGGTCAATTTCTAATCTTTGTAACAATGTCCTCCACTGACTATATATTTTTATCAGAGTCGATTTGGGAGAAAATTTCGAGGAATGATAGAAATTTTCGAAAAGCAGTAACCGCTGAAGAAAGGTTAGCCATAACACTGAGATACTTGGCAAACTGGTGATTCATTTATTAGCTTCCAATGTGTTTTCAACGTATCGAAGTATCTGATTTCAACAATCATACCAGTAGTACGCAGAGCTATATAAATATTTTACAGTTGTAAAAATGCAGAATAAATAATGCCAGACTCACATTGGAGGCGCTGTAGTTTCCAGAAGAGAGCTAGACATTCTGAGACACCGTAACTTGTGATTCGTTGTTAGGCTCGATATTTTGGGAAAACACATGTTATGTCTGGTCGTAATGTATCAATTTCTTATTTTTTGAAAACGTCAGTCTGTTCTCCAATAAGTGCTCTTATTTCGCGCCAAGCATCCTCTTTTTTTTCTCGTATTATGGTAAAGTTTATCGTCCTTTTTCCACAATATGGGCCGTCTTTCATACTCTTTAATAAAACAGAGCACCTTTTCGCTGACCTAACTCATGATTAAAAAATAAAACAAAACGAAACAATTACGAAAACTCCGTAACTAAAATATAGTGGTTTTATTTAATTCCTACGCACATTGTGTTTAAACCGGAAGTCCACAAACTTTTTACCCCGTCGACCCCTTGACAGGATATTTGCCTTCTTATCGACCCCCACAAGTATTTAATAAAAACATTAAATCATTTTTGGCATTTCTGATGCTAAGCAATAAGGAGGCGTGCATAACAACTCAGCGAAATAATTTATAAAATCCACCCAATAAGAGCCAAAAAGAGCAGATGGTTGTTGTACTGTTTTAACTTGTCACATAGCGATGAATCCACCTTCCTAAGGCAGTCTTCAGGTGAGCCTCTGCAAGTATCACCTCTTGACACTCGCCTTACCTCAGTGAGCAAAAGTAATTTCGTGAAAGTTGCATAATTTACTTCACGTGACTTCACAAACAGACGAGAATTGAGAGGACGAGCTTTACTTTTATTTATTGACTTGATTTTTAGTAGAACATTCCTATTTTTTCCTGTACAGTTTAATTGATCCTCTTTAGTATTAATCGACCCTCTTTCGACCCCCCTATATTAATCGACCCCGGGAGATCTCTTATCGACCCCAAGGGGTCGGTATTGACCACTTTGGGGACCCGAGGTTTAAACGACGACTGAATGTCAACGAGGCATGTGAACGAGGGAGGCAGACTCTAATACCCGTCCCCATAGCTTGCGGCGCTCACCCGAATTCTCTTTGAGGTACCGACTCGGGACGGATGGCGTTCGCGCCGCCTCGGTCGTTCGGCGAACGGCCCGAGGCGGCTTCCTCGCCTCGGAGCACGCTCGGCCGTTCGTTCGCCAGTAATGCGGCGGAGTACGTCACACATCGTGCCGGAGTATATTTTAATTTAACAGCAATGGAGCGCACGCCCCTGGTTTTATTTTCTGTATTTTGGCAGTGAGCGTGTTTCTGTTGTGTGCCGCCAGGTGTGTGCGGCGCTGCTGCTGCTGGTGGTGTGCGCTTGCGACGTCGCTGACGAGGACAGGCCCTACGAGTTCGGCTTCGTCATCGAGGGCCAGCAGCACCGCCACGAGAAGAAGGGTGAGTCATCAGACTACATCGCTGCAACGGCGGAACACTTCGCTGCATGCCAGTACTACAAACTAACACTCCGTGAACTATAGTTTCTTTTAAAAAAGAAATTACTCGTAGTTGTTCTAGTCATCTAAAACAACGTTCTTCTTTTGTTTAAAAAAAGTTTTAAAAAACCTTATAAAAAGTCTTAAATAGTAGATATAATTATTTCAATTATTTTTTAAAAAAATTATTGTTTTATGGTAGTTGAATCTGCTAAAGAGACCATAGAGCATTTTAAACATGTAGTAAAAAAATTATGATATTGATTTTAAAAAAGTTTTTTTTTAAAGGTTTTTTCAACGTGTTACGAAAAAAATAACATTGTTTTTGATTACTCAAACATTCTTGAGTAAATTAAAAAAAAAAACAGGGTTCAAAAAGTCTTAACTTGTAGAAGTGACATGGAATAAATTGAACCAAGTCACATATTTCACAAAAAAAAAAAAATTAAAAAATCAATAGCTCGAAAATAGTGAGACTTTTACTAAAATAAAATTTTGTGATATAGTAGGACATGATGAGATCTACCTGCGGTTACAGGATTATCCTTTCATTCCTGGACACGCTGTGTCTCTTTGTGTAATTTTTTGCGAATTTCTATGACGATTGCAATCATTTGTAATTCTTGAAAGGATGACACATATTGAATTTGTGAGTCTGAGCCCAATACAAGCCAACAGCAGTGGTAACTTAGACAGCAATCTGCAAGAAGCAAGTTCTACCTGTGCACTATAAGTGATGAGGTTACTGTTGTCTCTTTATTAAACATGCTCTCCGTCAAGTTTTTTTTTATTTTTTTATTTTTATTTTAATGGCATTCGGCAACGGAGGCCATACAGCCAGCTCAATGTGTATTTTTTTCCAATGTATGGACGCCACAGGACGGACAAGACATTCACACAGACACACAACACTTAACATCCATGCCCGCGGCCGGATTCGAACCAGCGGCCTTCGGCACGTGGAGCTAGCACTCTAGCCCCTACGCTACCGAGGCCGGCTCTCCGTCAAGTTTCTCATGGTGTATTAGTTAGCATTGCGGCCAGTTGATTTTACGAGGTTTGTCTGTTGGTATTATACAGAAGATAGATACGCAACAAAAACAGTCTGCGAGTCTGAATTTGGATTTTTCTTGTTCAATATTGATAAAATTTCTGTGAATAAGTAAATTTAAGAAAGCAACAGATGTTTAAGGTGAGAGAGGAACTGAGCTGCCGGTGTGTGTTGCAGACGAGCGCGGCATCGTCTCGGGCGAGTTCGGCTTCATCACGGCCGACGGCGTGTACCACGTGACCGTGTACGCCACCGACGAGCACGGCGACTTCCACATCGTCAGCATGAGGAACATCCGCCTCGGGCCAGGTCACTCTTTCATTAGTGCGCCCACCACTTTTTATTATTAATTTCAATTGCGGTGGAGCTAACGCTCTAGTGGCAATTCCCCATGTCATATAATTACCCCTTTTTATATAATTATGAATATATTTATTAAAGTTTACTTTTATAATTGGAATGTTAAATTCCTTCCCCATTTACTTTTCCGCTTTACAAATCTTAATTTTAAATTCCTTAAGTTTTTCGCAAATTATTCATCACTCCACTTGGTAATTTGCCCCTTACGAAGAAAAAAGAATTTTCCCACTCCGTTATGCATGAAATCGAGTGTCAGCTTGTGGTCATGGTCGCCTTTCCCCTTCCATGGACTATTCCTAATTCTTTGTCCAATATCCTTCCAAGCCTCAACACCAACATATGCCCTGTACATTTCCAGCACTCTCTTCACCCTCCTCCTTTCCTCTAATGAGTCCCAATCGAGATCTTTTATCATATCTGTTACTAAATGGATCCTGTGATAATTTCCACAAACAAATCTAGCTGTTCTTCTTTGCACACCTTCCAACTCCTGTATTTTATAGCCAAAATGTGGGTCCCCAGACTACACCACCATATTCAACCAATGGTGTCACCAAGTTCTGTAACCCAACTCCCTAACTTCTCTGTTACATCCTCTCATCACCCTCTATAGTAAATGAAGGATATTGTAACCTTTTTCTACCTCCTCCCCAATGTGCTCTGCCCAGTTGAGTTTGTTATCAAACGTTATGCCAAGATATTTACACTTCAAGCCTTCAACAAGCAATTCCGACCCCAGCCTGTAGTCATAACTAACCTTTAGCTTTTTAACCCGTTCACTGAGCGTGCAGATTGCTAACCTTACCATCAATCAGCAGAAAGTAGATAGCCCGCCAATTTCAACATATGGCCCAAACGTTGATTTCCGCGGTTGCGCTACCTCTTAGCATATTATCATTATTATTTAATAAACTGCTTTCCAATTCATACACCTGTGCGCAACGGATATCATTGTTAAATAAATCAACCAATATATACATTTATCTGCCAAAATTTATTGAACACTTCAAACATTCGTTAATCACAATACACAGCCGACAATGTACTATCTATCCATTCTCTCCTGCCATCTCCCGCGCCATTTCACAACTAACCTCCCCCTCCGCCAACAGTACAGTCATACCAACTACAAAAAATTAAATTACTAAAAAAACTTAAAACTACCCACATAACTACCCACATTACTCATGCTGTGAGGTCTGTTACTTATAAATCTATTTTATTTACAATTTCGGCAATGATTTTGTGAGTGGGATCTCACAAGACCCGCAGGCTGTCATGTTATTCTGAGCGCGCTGCTGCGACATTCAGTGTGGCGACCACCTTCGAGCCAGGACGTGGAGTGGACGAGTTACGTACTCGCTCGCACTCACTGCTAAGCTGTTTGGTAATTATTTTTCCTGTGATTCCACGGTGTCCTGAAAAAACTGTTGTTAATAACGTAGAAGTTAAACAAGGTGTGCGCAAGTGGTTATCGTTGCACAATATCACTTTTGTTGCTGCCAAACCAGGTGACTCTCCCCACAAACCCTTGGCTGGCTACAGCAGATGTTGAGACACCCTGACGAGGTTCTTGCTTGTGGGCTCCACCAACACAGTTTGTTCTCTTTCCCATCACTACTATCGCAAGCAGAGCAGACAGGGAGGTGGCGGTGTGTTGAGGAGGCGTCGCTCTGCTCTATCTCACGCGGCGCATGCCTGTCCACAGCTCCGGAGCGGCCGCCCGCCCCCGCCCGCGCCGACCTCGCCACCGCCCCCGACCGCCGCCCCCAGGCCGCAGCAGCGCGCCAACGGCTGCGGCTCGTGCGTCGTGCCCCCCACCACCGCCAGGGCGCCAGCTGGGCAGCTGCAGCCGCCGCTGCCACCAGGTCAGTCACAGGGCGACATTCTTTAGAGCACAAAGGCAATCGCGCTGCATCTTACCGTCCATCTATCTAATTCAGGAATACCCTACAACAGTGGTCTGCAAACTTTACAAGAGCCAATATCACCATTAAAAAAATACGGAAAAATTTATAAGAGCCATAGTTATAATTTAATAAATAAATAATTAATATAATTATTAAATAATCAATACTCCATAATACACATGTATTCATAAAGTAATATATTCATAAACTAGCATTTGCCCGCTGCTTCACGCGCACGTGCCTTGGCAGGTGTAGAAAATATTTACCGATTTTATTCTCTTATCAGACATTAACGTGTAAAGGCATGAACTGTTAATGTATTCTGAATAGTTTCGTTTTGTTTCGGTTAATACGTTAGGTTCGGTTTTCATACTGATGTCAGAGAGTTGTTTTACTCATATTTTAACATGATGCAATTGATTCAATAGTAGAAAAGGTTCCTGAAAAATTAACAGTAGTAATTCGTGGTTGTAATTATTGTGCGAAGTATAAACATTTATTGTTTAGAAAGGCTTTCACGGTTCAAACGACGTTCTTTCTTCTGTGCGCTTTCAGAAGCTATGGATTTAGCGTATAGAACCCGGTTATAGGTCAATCGCTTTTCTCGGTGCAGGTTACTTTCATTTGCTCTAGCTATTTCATCTAGTTCTCTTTGACGTTGCAGACGATGTTGTCGGTCTATTTCACTCTCATTTAGCCGAATATTATTTCTGAAAGCAATATTTAACTCAGCTAAAACATAATATTTTTAAATGCTGATATGGAGGATTCCACGTTAACCGTGGTACCGAAAATTTAAATGGATATATAACAGTTGTAACGTTAAGAAAGCTGTTATTATAATCATTATGTGTAATTTTTTTTGGCGATTTTATGTGTAAACTTTGCCTGGGATTATATAGCTAGGTATAAGCTTTGTTAAGGATGTATCTGTGGATTTAATGAAAAATATTCTTTCCATGATACTTAACTAAAAAAAGTTTATTTTTAAATGTGGATACCGAGGATTGCAACATAACCGCGGTGCCATAAATTTATGTAAATATAGCAGTAATCTACGACTTAGTCCTCTTGGAAGTGTGCTGAAATATAAAAATTCGTTACCAATAATCACAGCATCTCAATTTTTCTGATTTATTTATTTTTTGTTGTTTTTTATTTTTTGTTGTTTGGATATTGGTTTTATTTTATGTTGATACACCATCAATTATTCCTGCTTTAAAATAGAAATTTACGTGAATTGGAGCTACTCTTGATTTCAAATCGTCGTATCATTACTGTCATTATTTCAGTCAGATATAATTAATCCAAAAATGTCGAGATGTGATCATGGTACAGTTTATGTAGTAACGTGCATGTAACTGAAACAATTATTTCTGAGTGGCAACATTATCGCAAGTTGTGAATCGCTTGAAATGCAACCTGACAGCTGATATGATGCTTTGTTATAGGCCTAAGAGACGATGCCTGCAGCTTTATAATCTACGCGGTGTAGCATTAGGATATGAAACATTTTTAATTTAAGTTTCTTTCAATATAGCCGTATTTTCTATGTAATTATTTCAGTCGCATGTAAGTACCTGGCGAAACAACCGCCTGGACCAGATGACAATTGACTCGTTTTGTTTAGCATCAGGCATAACGGGTTTAGTTTTAAAATTTACGCGGTGTTGAATAGAATTTTAGGATGCCTAGTTATATTTGAAATAAAAATTCGTTACCAATAATCACAGCATCTCAATTTTTTCTGATTTATTTATTTTTTGCTGTTTGGATATTGGTTTTTATTTTATGTTGATACACCATCAATTATTCCTGCTTTAAAATAGAAATTTACGTGAATTGGAGTTAATCTTGGTTTCAAACCGTCGTATCATTATTGTCATTATTTCAGTCAGATATAATTAATTCAAAAATGTCAAAATGGATCACGGTACAGTATATGTACTAATGTGCATGTAACTCAAGCAATTATTTCTGAGTGGCAAAATTATCGCAAGTTGTAAATCGATTGAAATGCAACCTGTACAGTGATGACAGCTGATATGCTTTGTTATAGGCCAAAGGGACGATTCTTTTAGCTTTATAATTTACGCGGTGTAGCATTAGGATCTGAAAAAATTTTTATTTGAGTTTCTTTCAATATATCTGTATTTTCTATGTAATTATTTGAGTCGCATGTACCTGAATTTTCGGATGCCTAGTTATATTTGCACGTTATAGCCACGAGACATATTAATCGAATAAAGTACTTCCAAATATGTGCAATTCCGCACAAGTCATTATGAAAGAAGTATGTTTTATTACTTGCTGATATTTATAATAGCTGTTTTTCAGACATCGCTCTTCGAGAAAAAACTGAATTTCGTATTAAGTATTGGCTTATTGTGGCTGTATTGTACAGAATTCACGTAGCAATTTTGTTCCAGAGACAAACTGTATAACAGTCTACCAGAGACAATACGTCTTCAATATTTGTAATACAATTTTTTGTAATTCAACAGACCTGTTACGATTCAAGTAAATGCTGATTATACTTGATTCACGTATTCTTTTTATTTTGAAGTACTGCGGTCCAGAAAAATGAATCGCAGAAGTAAAAAAAAAAAAAAAAAAGAAAAAAAAAAAGGAAATCCTAAATTTTGTCATGTCTCTTTATGAAAGGAGTGACCGTCTGAATGTGTATAATTATCTGTGGTCTACAGTTTCACATTTCTGAAGTTTTTTACTGACTTTCTTCTTCCCATGGTACATATTAGTCGTTAGCTAGTTCTGCAGATGTTGATCAGCAACATTAGCTTTCAAAATTTGGAAACACCATGCAAATTGATGCAGTAGTTTTTGCGTTATTAGAGATCAAGCCTCACTACAAACGCAGCTTGCTTACAGATTTATAATAGTATAGATAAATCACACGTAAATACTAAGCGTTATATCCTCTTCAGTCCTGAGCTCATTATAAAAGTGCAAGTGAACTACTATTGTGCTATTTACTTTGTGTTAATGCTAGTTAACAATGAATGACCATGAATTATTTTTTTTTTTGAAAAAATATATTTTTTTTTTTTAAAGATGGAATTTATAGTTTGATTTTAACCGATAAATGTCTCTACAGATTTAATAACTTATTAAAGCAGTGAAAACACTTGTAAATAGAAAATTATTTCGACGAGCAGCTGCAGAATCCCAAGTTTCCAATCAGTGCTGCCAACTTGTGACGCTCGGCGAAGATCGAACAAATGAGCTGTGAGAAGCACGGTGTGTGTCGTAGATGATACCACAGGACAGAAAAGGTTCAGCCGCGCACACATCCGAAAAATAAATAATACCTGGCGGTAACATATACGATACCTCGGGACTGAACAGGTTAATTAATGAGAATAATTCACATTTATTTCGTAAGAAAGTTTTATCGTTCAAGGTGCGTTACTTGCTTTTAATTTAAAAAATGAATTTGTCATCGGTTATTTGGTTTCATGTTGGAAAACGTTTATTCACACTGCTGAGACCTGGTCTTTAGAGCTCACAGTCTTTGCTACTACTACTAGTACTATTATTGTCGGTAAAGATGTATGAAAAAAATATGAAAGAGCCGCACTAATACCTTAAAAGAGGCGCATAAGGCTCGGGTGCTACGGTTTGCCAACCCCTTCCCTACAAAAATGACAGCAAAAACATTGTTAATGGGGCAAAATATGTTGCATGGTCCTTTCTTTATCTTTATCCGGTTGCGAAATAATTCGCACTGTCAAAAACTCATAACTAGGTACACATATACAGCGAACATATTTCACAGTCTTGGCTCAGTTGTTTGAATCGACAGGATGATAGAAAAATATAATTGTCCAACGGTATAATGCAATTCGTTAACTCCAGCGTGAACAAACAACTGCCAATTTGATGAGAAAGCCAGCGATTTGCCTGCCAAACTTTCGGAAGGAAAGAAATATGCAGAGTTCTCAGACTGGCTTCCGCCGCCGTCTTTGACAATCGTTATTGGATCTTCCGAGTAAGTCGCGTTGTTTATTTGATCGTGTAACTTTCGGCTGGTATCCAATAGCCTTCGTCAGAGATACTACTTATGTTGACATAGTAACGAGCGCCAAGCATCGCAGGGTATTAACACTAGGCACAAAATAAAACTTCAAGACACGAGGCTGCTGTTGAGAGAAGACCAGTGGTGGCCTCGACGTGTTAAAGAGACAGCAGAAATCTCGAAGAATACCAACAACATCAACGAAGACAGTGGGCTTTAATTCTGCGATGCTTGGCACTCTTTGCTATGTCAACATAAACAGTATCTCTGACGAAGGCTGTAGGATGCATGGAGGAAGGAATAATATGGAGACGACGCAAGAGACCTTTGCCACGCATGGAAGTGAAGCAGGCCGGCGGAGGAGTGGGGGGGCATGGCCGGAGTGGTGGGGACTTGACCGCTTCCCAACAAACACGGGGAGTATGGTTAAACACCTCAAGGGGACTCTAGGATAAACGTGACGCTGCAATCTGGTGATGGATTATTATGTAACTCGATGAGACAAATAAAAAATGAAGAATAAAATTTTTTGATATCCTGCTTAGTTTTCGAGATATTCTGTCTCAAATGTGAAATGGTTTTGGTTGAAATTCAGAAGAAAAAATTATTCAAAGTCAAATTTTATGATGAATTTTTATTTAAAAAGACGAGACAAATAAAAAATAAAGAGTAAAATTTTTCGATATTTCACCTAGTTCTCGAGATATACTGTCTCAAAAGTGAGGTGTCTTGAGTTGAAATGCAGAAGAAAAATTTCGCAAAAGTCAAATTTAATGATGGATTCTTATGTAACACGACGAAAAAACTCGATAATAAGGAATAAATGTTTTCGATATCTTGCTTAGTTTGGGGGATATACAACAACCAAATTGAGGGGTTTAGGTTTGGATGCAGGCTGGACCAAAAATTAATTCTGTCAAAGCCACAATGATTACATGGTTGACATGCAGAATGGATATTTCAGTTTTATTACTACCACTTGTGGTTAGTCTGAAATGTGTCCTAGACCAGAAAAAAGTAAGAGGACCCACTCTAGGGATGAGCAACCCAGACATTTTGTAGGCTGGTACCAGAAATAAAATGTTTCCGCATAATTTATAGTTAGTATAAAGTGTATCAACAAAAAGTAAAGAGTGATACTTTACTATAATGTATGGTTGGCATCATGCGGTGTTCTTTTAAGTAACTTCAAGCAAGTGTGCTCCAATCATAAATGCGATGATGAGTCACTGTCTGAACAAGCCTATACTTTTTTCAACAAAATAACTTATCACGCTAGAAGAACTCTACTTCAACTTCTGTTTAAAAGGGCAGAGACTTTATTATTACCTTTAAAAATAAAAGAGTCATTTCACAATTGTTGCTATTACAGGAATGTACAAGGAACTTTATGAGACAGAATTTGATTCATTATTTTCCTTTACTTCACATTATTAATAATGAATTAACATGTGGTTAAAGGTAGGGACCGTGCACAAACTACACGGCCTGGTCCGGGGGGGGGGGTGCTGGAAGGCTACGTTGAGCTATGTAGGGAGAGGGGGGGGGATTCCAAGCCAGGCCACGTAGGTATCCTTTCATAAAATTTGTCACAGTTAAAATGAGGAATGGAATTCACAACAGCATGTGAATATTTATTGGTTTAATTCTAGATGGCGATACCGCTATAGCACCTTTCTGCCGCACGCAGCTATCAAAGAATTATCCGTACCACTTTTATGACATTTTTCTTCTGGTCCAGGCTGTATTTCAACCTAACCTCAACTGCTAGGAATAATTAAAAAAAAAGCTAGATCCCTGTACTGGTAGTAGGCCTAAAGTAGTTGTAGCAGTATCATGATCTAGAATTAAACCTATTTATTTTCCTCAGCTAATTATCTCCTTATGTAATTTATAATAGTCTGACAAGAGAAAACAGTGCAAAATGTCTTCTGGAATCAAAAGGGGAAAAAAACCTACTTGCTAGGTGAGGGGGGGGGGGGGAAGGGTGGTGGAGGCAAAAGCCAAGTTGGTCTACATGGGGAGGGATAGTGGTTCACAGGAGGCCAAATTGGAGCTATGTGGTTTATGCACGCTCTCTTATGTATGTATCTCAATTGATGCTATCTATAAACATTAGAAATTAAGGAAAAAAAGTCTGTTAAAAATTATTTTAATAGAATTTTATTTGCCAAAACATCTACAGCCACAAAAAAAGACTAAGGGTATTATTATTTTATTTAATTTCAATGGAGCACACGCTCCATAATATCCAAGTGTAATTAGGAAACAGTGATACAAGATTGATTGAAACAGAAAGTTATATATGTAATTTGAAAGTGTCACCATATGGCAAGATAATACTTGACAGCAGTAGGAGCACTGGATTCTTAGGTTTTCTGATTCATGTTTGAAGTATTTCTTTAATTCCTTAGTTATTGATCAAAAAATCTTAAAATATATATTAGCATATAAATTTAGTCAGGATCACTTTGAAATATTTTTACAATGTATCAGATCTTTGGGGGGTGGAGGGGGGGGGGGAGGAATTCAAACAATCCCACTGCCCATACACTTTAAAGCAGCTTATAAAAAAAAACTACTCTTGAAATGTGAAGTGAAATATGCAAACACTGGTAATTGTATACTCCTGGAAAAATTGTTAATCATGCTCCAGAACATATTATAAATTTTACATCAAGACATCATCGAATTATTGAAGAGGAAAAAGAATTACAGTTTCCTCCCAAGTCCGACCACGAATGTGACGAAAGAAATCGTAATAGTAAATTCACTGAATCACGAAGTAAAACACGCCCCTTTAAATCTCATTTTAAACACTCGTTAAAAAATAATGCTAGTCTATTATGTGCAAAATAGCAAGGTTTGCTGATTTTCTACACTACACCAAGAAAAATTTGAGAACAAAGTCATCCCATTGAGAGCTATGACTAAATATTTATAGACGTGCTGCAAAGTTTGGGTTGTCTACCGCTCACTTCAACAACGATAATTACAATTCAACTTACTTATGAAATGATATTCCAGGTTCATTCCTGTCTGGCCTATTTGTGCAACCGTACGCAACACAAGCTGGCATTTTTAAACACTTATACACAATACTAAATGAAATAATCACTGCCTCTACCACAATGTGAACACCTTAATTGTTGGGAAGCGCCATATGGTCGCTGCCGGTGCTGCCACCATGCGGGAGAGTTTAGTGCTTGCTTCACCGATTTAAGCTCACTTCTCCTCCATGCAACCGAAAGCTCAGATTATCTAACAAACTGCGCGGCCTATCCCCAAAATCTAGTAATAATTATGAAAAATGCTAGTATTACTCAATATAAGTACGTATAATAAACTGCAATGTAGAATATCAATACACTGTATTCTTGTTAATCAACAGAAACTTCCAAGAATCGCCTGTGAAAACTGTGGTAACACCACTCTTGAATGCAGTGTTTAATTTAATTTAATTTAATTTAATTGCAATGGAGCACACGCTCTGGTGGCAATTTCCCTACACACCCAACTTCCCCATATCCTACACTCACCTACACTTGCCTTCTACAAATTTTAACTTTAAACTCTTTTAACGTTTTCAGTAGGTTATTCATCATTCCCCTTGGTAACTCATTCCAATCCCCTTGTCCATTTCATCTGAAATATCTTGCATATATCCCACCAACTGAGATTCAGATATTCGCATGAATATCCTTGCCTGAACTCATGTTGCCTACTTGAATACCACTTACGTTCCTGACATATATTTCTGATGTGGTTGCATATCAATCTTTCCATTAATTTACCTACCACTGAAGTCAAACTGATTGGCCTGTAATTTTCGACTCTATTTCTCACCCCTCTTATGTACTGGTACTATTATCGCACTCTTCCAGTCTTGTGGTAAGCAGCAAGTGTCTAGACTCAATTTAAATAATATTTCAAGATAAGATACAATGTCACATCTGACTATCTTTAAGATATCTGTAGTAATATTATCTTCACCAGCCCCTTTATTTTTTTTCAGCTTTCTTATTTCCTTCATGATTTCCTCAGGATGTATATCAAATGTTTTACTATCGTCATTTCTAATTGTGTTGAGCTCGTTCTCCGAATTAGACCTTCCCGTTTCTGATTCATTGTCCCTAATGCTCTCACTAAACCAGTTACTTTAAATCTCTGCCTTTTTCAAATCCTCAGTAACTACTTCTCCATCTTTATCTATGAGCATCTCTACACCCTCCCTTCCCCTCAGTTTCCTGATATAGCCATAGAAATTTCTAGATGCATCATTCAGTGCACTGACAATACTCTTCATAAACCCATCTTTAGCCACTTTCTTTGCTGTTATTAAGTGCCTATTTAGTTGTTTCAAATATTCCCTGCTACCCTGCTGTCTCTCAACTCTGTTATGTTCTCTTCGTACCAACCTCTTTAAACTTCTCACTTCCCTATTATAGTACACAGGTTCTCTACTTCTCTTTATATTCTGCTTTGGAATGAATTTGTCTTCCCCCTTATTTATTATCTCCTTGAACTCTTCCCACCTTGACTCTACTGTACTTGTGTCTTCCTTCCATTTGCTGAAATTTTCTCTGAAATATCTCTTCAAATTTGAAATCTGTACCTTTTTATAATTGTACCTATTTCCCCCTTCAGTTTTGGCAGCTGGTTCACTGAATCCTCTAATATCCATCAGAACTGCGTCATGATCACTTATTCCTTCCGTTACTTGACACCCCACGAGGTTATCATCGGGCTTTATTAGGAATATATCCAAAATATTTTGCCCCCTAGTGTTTTGCTCTACTACTTGTGTAAATCCTCCTTCCCTTATTAATGTATTTGCAAATCTTTGTTCCCGTGTGTTATTAATCTTATTTCCTTCCCAGTTTACACCTGGTAAATTTAAATCCCCACCAATAATGACCATTCTATTCTCACCTCTTAAATCTGAGTAAGAATTTAATTTCTCCCCAAGAGCCTCATCTACATTTGTCATTCTTCCACTGCGGTAAGCAGCCAACATTCTGATCTTTTCTTTTTTATTACCCCAGAAATCTACCCCAAGTAACTCATGGTCTTGATCTATGAACGCCAGTGAACTGTGGTAGTTTTTGCTAACTAGTATGATGACTCCTCCACCAATTGCTCCTCTATATCTCCGGTACACTCTGTAACCATCAGGAAAAACCTCACTGTCTAGTACTTATTCTTTTAACCAACTCTCTACCCCAATTATTATTTGTGGTTCGTGTATCTCTATTAAGTTTGCAAATTCGATTACTTTGTTCATTATACTTCTACAGTTTACCATTAACACCCTTATTACCGGCTTTATTATTAATAGACAGCTCCAATACTGCTTATAGCAGACACCACCAGTGTACTAAAATGATTCAAAAGATTTTCAGGGGAATCACCTACGGAGAAGGGAAAATATGATACAGATAACATAGCCAGGTACTGAATTACATTATTTGCATATGACCTAATGCTATATAAAAGGACCGAAACGGTAGAGGACTGTAAACTGTTGCAGGCTGATCTGTACACGATATATAGTTGGGTTGGTAAACACGGGATGTAGATTATTAGGTACAAAAATAAAAATTCAAGGTTGATTATCATCATAAGGTGGGGGAAGAATTGCTTCTTGAAGACTTGAAATATGAATATCTTGGCATTACGTTTGGTATCAAGCTTAACTGGGCAGGACACATTGCACAGGTGGTATTAAAAGGTTTCAAAATTCTGCACTTGTTGGAGAGAGTGATGAGGGGATGTACGAGAGAAGTAAAGGAATTGGATTGCAAAACTTTGGTCAGACCATTGCTTGAATATGGTAGTGTAGTATGCGACCAACGTTTTCAGTATAAAATACAGGAGTTTGAGAGGGTGCAAATAATGGCTGATAGATTTGTTTCTGGAAATTATCGCAGAATGCAGTCAGTGACAGATATGATAAAAGAGTTGGAATGGGGTTCATTTGAAGACAGGAGGAGGATGAGGAGGGTCATTGGAGTGTACAACGCATATATTGGTGATGAGGCATGGAAAGATATTGCAATAGGTATGAAAAGTAATGATTGCAAAAGAAAAGATGACGATGACCACAAGCTTGCACATAATTTCAGGCACGAGGGCCTAGAAAGATTTTAGGTAAGGATGTCGGGGATTGGAATAAGTTACTAAGAGAAATGATGAATAATTTACCAAAAATTATGAAAGAATTTTTAGTTAAAATTTGTAGAGGGCAAATGTAGGTCTGTGCAGGAAACGGGTAAGGTGGGTGTGCAGGGAAATTGCCGCCGTAGCCTGTGCTCCATTGCAATTTAATTTGATTTAATCAAATTAATTTTTGATGGCATTGTACTAGGAGCAATTACATAAGTGTTTTTGCACGGTTGAAAGGTGGCTTCATGTCGAACGCTAACTCGCTGCTGGGGTCCTCAGTGTAACACACGTTACGAGCTATTCTTTCTGCAGTTTCCTGGAATTTTTCTTGCTTTTATAAATGAATTTGCAATTACTATTTCTTATAAATTTCTTGCTACAAATTTTACCTACTGCAACTTGCAAAGTGAATGGCAGAACTTTTAGGGGCAGCTGTCTTGTTGGGTATAAAGACGAAGTGAATGGATTTATTTTTTGGAGATTACTGAAGTATTCCGACCAAAGAATCCAAAGTGAGATATGTAGATGGACTTACAAATTAAACCTACCTCTAGAGATATCCTCATCTGTTGATGATGCTAAATCACTCAGCTGATTGGGTCACCATATGATTTATCCTTTTACGAAATTATTCATATTGTGCCCAGAAATTACCTTCATATAACAATTTTAACTTCATTATATATGAGAAGTTAATGAAAACACAACTTTACTTTTATTCTTTAAACGAAAGTTTGGTGTGCTTCTGAAATCTGTCTCAAAACATGTATGCATCAAAGACTAATGTAGCATAGCTCCAAGCTTAACCTCGCATGCCATCGTGTCTGTCTGGAGGGGCTGTGCAATAATCCTGGAATTGTTATAAACATTACAGAAATTATACTATTTAAAACTGTGTTACAAGTGAAACAAAGTAATAAGAAAACTTATTAGACTTAAAATTAAGTAAAACATGATTTTAAAACACTATCCTGATGTAACTAATCAAATAACTTAATTATTATTTAGGTAGACAGAAATATATGATCTAATCTCTTGCACAACACGGCAAAGTGTTTCTTGCACTCAGTAGTTTCACAAAATAGTACCTCATACGGGAGCGTCCATAAACCACGTAGCTCTACATTGGTCTCCTGTGAACACCCCCCCCCCCCCCACACCGACGTGGCTTTTCACATTAACACCCCCCCCTCTTCACACACACACAATTCCCTATTGATTCCAGAAGATATTTTGTACCGTTTTCTCTTGTCAAACTATCGTAAATTACATACGGAGATAATTAAATGACTGAAATAAATATTCACATGCTGTTGTGTTTTCTGTATCTTGTTTTAACTGTGGCAAATAATATGAATAAGAAGCTCCCCCTCCCCCCCCCATTTAGCTCAGCTTAGCTTTTCCAGCCAACCCCTCCCCCCCTAGACGGAGCACATAGTTTATGGACGCTCCCTATGACCCAAGGAGTTTGCTTCAACGTCATGCAGGAGACGTTGGTTACCTATCTTTGTGAGAGACCTCTCTCTGGTTTGCATGCGGTATGAAGTGTAACTCCTCTCACAGCAGAACATTGTGTCATCTCGATACGACACACGTCGAGTCGCACTGCCGACCACAGTTTGCTGTAACGTTACAGGTGCGGGAGTGACTGGCCCGCTGTCCCAGTCTCCAGCGCGACCACCGCCAGCCTCGGGAAGTGGCGCCAGGACGCAGGGTCGAGGAGGAGGGCCGCCTGCTCCAGGACCCTCACAGCCAGCGCAGACACCTGCCGGCCGACAACCGACAACACCGACACGGGGAACGAGTCGACAGCTGGCTGCAGGAGGAAGACCAACTTCTAGTCAGCCACAACCTGGACAAATATCTGGTCAGCCTATCACCTCACTGACTCCAGGACGTCAATCCCAGCCAGCACAGACTCCAGGCCAATCACCAAACTACAAACAGACACCTGGAGTGAACAGCGCTGCAGTACCACTTAGCAATCAACCGGCTGCTGTTGCAGGAAAACCAAATTCCAGCCAGCCAAAACCTGGCCAAATATCTCGTCAACCCACCGCCTCACTGGGTCCAGGAGTTCAACCCCAGAGACCAGGCCAACCACCAAACTACAACCAGACACCTGGCGTGCGACAGTACACTGGCCAACGGCAGGTTCCCCGACCAGGTGCCGGTCAACCAACCCAAACTCAAGGTCCTCGACAGCAGTCAGCTTTTGGACCAGGAGCTGGAGGAAGATCAGCTTCCAGTCGTCCTCAACTGGGCCAAACACCTGATCAGCAGCCTCCTGGAGCGGCATTCTCTTCTATTCCGCAAACACCACTGGGCACCAGTCCAGCGGTTCCTCCGCCACAGCCTGGTCAGGATAACTCTTATACGCAGCCTCGCAGTCAATCACCGCCGGCACTGGGGCAGATACCGAGACCACTGTCTAGCCAGGCTGGACTCCCCGGAGGAGGCAGTGAAGCCCCGGGTGTCCGAGAAGGACTGCCTCCGGGAGTCTCCGTGGAGGACGTCATGGGAGCTCTGCTCTACAGGTGCGTAATCTCCGCAGTTTGCAAAATGAAGTAATATGTAAAAATAATGTCTTTATATTTTAGCTTACATTGAGATAGCATTATTACTGAAGTAAGAGGCAGTGACTGTGGCGAATATATTATAAGAATAGCTACACTCTTTTTTTTATTTCCCTAGGATGCTAAAAATATCATGATCATCTGCTTGCACTGATGCATTCCATACGTATTTTTTCCGTTTTTTGTATTCAAATTTACAATTTTAGGTGTGGATTTTTTAAATGATTGTGGGTGGTTAATACTTGAAAACTAAGCGACAAAATTGCCGAAACTTATATCTTATAATTCTTCATTAAAACGTTTCTGTCACCACACACATTGCTTTCACGTTATCAGAGGACATATCTCACGAAGCCAAGAAAATCTCCATTAGTTTTGTTGGAAAATGATACCACGACGCTGCTGGTCTAATCTGTTTGTGGATAAAAACCTTGGCTAATCAGTGCCCATAGAGTGTCGCTGGAAGTATTCACTCTTTGCAGACTCAACAAGGTTCAGAAATCAGTGAAATAAAACAACAACAACAAAGCAGAGTGTTACAGTAGGAAATACATTATCAAAGGAGGTGGAAGTAAATATGGGAGTGCCACAGGGTAGCGTACTGGGACCGTTGCTGTTCATTATTCTTATGAATGACTGTGTTGATGGGTTAAGGTCAGAATGAAGGTATTTTGCAGATGATATAATGGTATACAATAGGATAAAAACAGGTGAAGACTGTGAGCAGCTGCAGGGTGACCTGGATAGAATATCTGAATTGGTAGGTCAGCATGGAATGAAGATAAATACCGAGAACAGTCAGCTTGTTAGCTACACAGATAAAAAATTAAAGGTTAATTATAATTATAGTGTGGGGTCAGAATTGCTTGTTGAAAGCTTGAAGCGTAAATATCTTGGCATAACGTTTGATACTAAACTCAACTGGGCAGAGCACATTGGGCAGGTGATAGGAAAAGGTTATGAAGTCCTTCATTACCTGGAGAGGGTGATGAGACGATGTACCAGAGAAGTTAGGGAGTTGGGTTACAAAACTCGGTCAGACCATTGGTTGAATATGGTGGTGTAGTATGGAAGGCATGTTTTTTCTATCAAATACAGGAGTTGGAGGGTGTGCAAAGAAGAGCAGATAGATTTGTTTGTGGAAATAATTGCAGGAACTGGTCAGTAACTGATAAGATAAAAGAGCTGGATTGGGAGTCATTGGAACACAGGAGGAGGGTGAAGAGAGTGCTGGGAATGTACAGGGCATATGTTGGTGATGGGGCTTGGAGGGATATTGGTTGAAGAATTAGGAATAGAGCATGGAAGGGGAAAGATGACCATGACCACAAGCTGGCACTCGATTTCAAACATAAGGGAGTGAGAAAATTGCCACTGGAGTGTTAACGTCATCGCAATTCAATTAATAAAAATAATAGCAAGGTGCATGTCACACGACACAGTATGCTCTAGGTGATTCAAATCACCAGGAATAAGGGGGCGGAAGTGTAGTTGTCTGCAGGTTACAGCTGTCGTGACTCGCAGTGTGCCACCGTGTGAAGCTGAGCCCCGCGTGCTGCCCGCAGGTTCAACTACACCGCGGGGTACCACGGGCACGAGGAGTCCGGCTACACTAGCGGCGACAAGGAGGGCGACTACTTCGTGGAGGGCGGCCGCAGGGTGCAGTACGTGGCCAACGAGTTCGGCTTCCAGCCCCGCGTCACGCCGGTCGACCTGCGACCGGGCGGCCGGCCCCGCTACGGCTACGAGTTCACGTGGTTCCTCTGAGACACACTCAAAGTTACCTCAAGTGCCATCTTCAATTGGATATTTCCTGAACTTACTTTCTCCCGAGCTGATTTTCCTGTCTTGTCTAACAGTGAAAACCGTCGATTAGTTATTAATAAACCTTTTAATACAAAATATTGAATGATGTAATGATACTTATCCTCGCATATTTTTACTAACTGAAGAATCGAAATTTTGTAACGTGCTTTCAGCATCATTTCCGCGACTGAAGGGAATGATGTTATCAAGTGATGCTTGCACGTTCAATTTGTTGACCGATGATGGATAGATAAGGTGCTGCCTTTTGTAGTGCTGTTGTTTCAACCCAACACCTTCAGCAAGAGCCCACGGAATAACAAACAGAAAAGTTTTAGTAACAACAGTAGGCTTACGTATTAAGATAAAACATATGATAAAAGGTGATTAACATCACCAAAACACGCTATAGAGAAAGATTAAAAACACAATAATGATTATTCACAATGCATGTCAACAGGAAGGCAGCGACTAATATATTTTTATTTTTTTCATGTGGTGCGGGCCCCTTGGCTATAGCCTAGGTAGCCTGTGCCTCAATCTGGCCCTGACTCTGCCACATGTGCACACGGTCTCTCAAAATTAAACCCATTCTAAGATTTCCTGACTATCATATCAGTAACTTTGCGCTCGTAAGTTTGTTAAATTTTTGTTCCTTTTCCTTTTGCTTTAGTTGTGAACTCAAAGATGTTCAGCTAGATGATGGTTAGATTTGCACACTTCCTGGCAAGCAATAGAATTCAGAAACACTCCCAAATATGCAACAAATGTAACGCAGAACAATAAACCTTTTTATGAACAAAATGGACATGGCTGAAATGGCTGACTGGCTTATATATATATATATATATTAGACATTGGGATAGGAGAAAAACCACCGCTTACCAAAGATGAGGGCTCCAGCGGCGTCAAAACATGAAAAAACACACAAACACAAACATAATACAAATTTTCAAGCTTAGCTCTTCATCAGGTTATAGGATGAGGTGGCTGCCCCGCAGAAGCTAGCAACCAACTGAGGAGACCACACGGGGTGCACATGGTCAGCTGGTCGGGGTGGAGAGGGAGGGGGGAGAAGCAACATGGCGGGGGTGGAGGTGGAAGGACCTAAGCCCGAAAATGATAATTAGACTGCACAGTGGAAACCCGGTTGCGGTCATAAGGTCACTGGCATAAAACAAACCAAGGAGACCCGGGGGGGGGGGGGGTGAATAATTTTTTTGGGGGCACTTATAGATCGTTTTCAGTAGATTCCACCCTACAACCTGATGAAGAGCTAAGCTCGAAAATTTGTATTATGTTTGTGTTTGTGTGTTTTTTCGTGTTTTGACGCTGCTGGAGCCCTCATCTTTGGTAAGCGGTGGTTTTTCTCCTATCCCAATGTCTAATATATCCGCTCTCAGCGCCTTTGTTTCCAAACAATCTATATATATATATATATATTGTTTCACAATTTATCACCCAGAGGGAATGAATCCTTGAAAGTGACACACTTTGGCTTATTTAATGAGAGGCTCCAAACAATTGAAATAAACAGACTGAGGAAGTTTAATCAAGGTTTCAAAGGTTTCAAATGAAATTAATAAAACCAGTGTTAAGATAGCATTGGTGTACTTCAAATGCACGGGATAAAGAACCTCTGATCCAGTGATCCATGTTCACATTTACAGCATGGTAATAGATTAAAATTTCTGTACCAGAAAACAAAAATGAATAATGATTATATTTGAATTTCAAAATTTAAAGTAAACTATCAAGAACACTAAATAAAATTTTTTGACCTGTTCTTTCAGTTCACTCAGCCAACAGACATTTTTTCATCATAAAACAATCAGAAAAAAGTAAACACTTTTGATATACCTAATCATAGTGTTCAGTGCTGATAAAAGTTCAGTCATGTCTGAATGTCTTCCTCCACAATTAATAAGTCTACTTTTTCATCAGTTCCTTAGCTAACTTTGGGTCTCAATGCTTATCATATTTACATTATAGCTACTGTAACCACATATCTGTACCTATGCTATGATGTAATCATCATTTCATTCATTTTCTCGTCTCATATTAACCAGTTATAGATTTGCGTAGAAGTATATTCAAAGAATTCATGCTCTACCTTATAATCTGTATGGTTTGTGGTCTCAGAAATATTTAGTTCTGCAATCATATTGGTCTTATTTCTTTTTGGTTTATATATAACCCAGGAGCTCACCAAATTTCGTAACCTTAAACTAATGCTCGAAAACTTCCAAATTTGAACTTTTATTTCAGATAGAAGAATTGTAGTTGAGTATCTATTTCAGTTGAAGTATTGCAGCTCCAGAAAAATGCTATCAATTGATTAATATATTACTTGCTCATTATTCACAACTGCTATAAAAAGAAACCCTGTCCTTTTTGGTTTTGATGTTTTTAATGCTTCTCATCGTTACATTTTCTTTTGTTACAAAGTGTTTTTTGAATGTAACTCAGGTTGCAATACTTTTTATTTATAAATATAAAATTTTGGTGCCTTTGTGGTACTAAAATCCTTGACAATTATAAGTAGCAGAGATTTCAGATATTATTATACACACTAAAATTTTTTTAAAAAATTGACCTTTTAATTCTTTAGAGTACTTTTAAGGCCTCTTTTTAACATAAAGCGCCTGATTTCTGACCTGTTGAGCTCTTAATTCATAAAACACAAATGGTGTTAAAAAGGGACATGTTAAGTCTTTAGAGGTTGCAATTTCACTGCAGAACAGCGACAAGAAAGAAATGTGATCATTACAGTAAATGAATGTTCCTTTAGTGAAGCTAAGAGACGTGTTTCAAGTACAAGTTGATGTACAATTTTTATATTTTTTTAAAAAACTGTAATTAAACACTAATTAGAATACACCTGTCTCCCTTCATTGCCTTTATTTTATTTATTATTTTTTTAAAAAAAGAATGCTTGATTTTATGCATGTAAATGTTATTATTTTCATCGAGCCTATAAATGTAATGAAGAAGACATTATGAGGTTCTTGACTTTACTGAATGATAATTACTACCAACAGAACTGATATTTATAACTGGTAAACATTTTTTAATATCGTATGCCCAGGTATTCAAGTACATAATAACTAAGACAAAACAATTCACTGTGATGAAAAGATTAACAACAACATATTAGTGACAGATGTTGTAGATTTTTAAACTTTCCTCTTTTCTTACAGTTGTGAAATAATTCTACGTAAGTTTGACACTTAGAAGCAACTTGTGCCAAGCAAAGAGTGATACCTACTTCATATGTGGCTCTGCAAATTTTATAGAATCTAACATCTTGCTAGGCTTTAGTTCTGTATACTTTATCTTTATTACGGATTGCTGCCGACTGTTCGCAGTTCAATATCCATTGGGATAGTTACTTTTTTCTTTTTTTTCTTTATTTAAGCAGAATATACGTTCTATTATTCTATGTTGTAGTATAGTGGCATTCCTCATCTTCTCTCTCTTTTAGACTAGCAGTCTTTTTAGTAATGTGCTGTAGCAGATCACTTATCATTAGAGAAAATGTTCCGTGTTTAATTGTAGTCACTCGCAAGGTCACTAAGTTCCATACTGTTACCTTTAGTCTTCCTATAATTTCCACATTTATGCCAATCATCCACTTCAAAGACATCCTACCTCTTACTTATACTCCTCCTGCTGCATGTAATTGTCATGATACTATTCCCCCGAAGCAAATGACCTTTCTTCTTTATTATGTCCTCTCCTTCCTACATAACTCTGTTCAACACCTTATAATGTGCTTCTTCTTTAACGCTGTCTTATATTTAGGTTGAAGTGAGTGTGATATTTAATTTTTTTAAAAAATACATTTCACTTTACTTACCTAGCCCTCAACAGAATACCAATGTCGGGTTTTCTACCATCAGTCTACATATCTGAAAATAATTTCTTTAAATTTAATTTAATTGCAATAGAGTGCACACTCTGGTTTCAATTTCTCTACACACCCATCTTTCCCCCCTTTCATGTACCCACCTACACCAATACTTAACTTTTGCTATAATTTCAGTTCATATTTTTCTTTTCAGCCAACTAGCAACTCATTACTTATTCAATTTCAACTTTAAATTCTTTCAACGTTTTTGATAAACTATTCATCATTTCTCTTGTTAACTTATTTCAATCCTTGACACTCTTACCTAACAAACAGAATATTCCCACACCCTTGTGCCTGAAATCGAGTGCCAGCTTGTGGTCATGGTCATCTTTCTCCTTCCAAGCATTACTTTCAATTCTTACACCAATATCTTTCAATGCCTCATCACCAATATACAACTTGTACACTCCCATGACCCTCTTCACCCTCCTCCCGTCGTTCAATGAATCCCAATCCAACTCCTTTACCGGTTACTGATTGTGTTCTGCAATAATTTCCAGAAACAAATCTAGCAGCCCTTTTTTGCACCCTCTACAACTCCTGTATTTGATACTCATAATGTGGGTCCCATACTATACTACCATATTCAAGCAATGGTCCTGACCAAAGTTCTGTAACCCAATTCCTTTACTTTTCTCGTACATCCCCTCATCACTCTCTCCAACAAGTGCAGTAATTTTGAAACCTTTTACTATTCTCTTATTATATAGTATATTATCAGTAATCCAATTACATACTATTTACTTTCCTTTTATTCTGAAAATGGTTATACTCTTGTAAACTTCAAACCAATTTGTTCATCATAGTACTTGCAATCCATAGAAAATTCACATTTCAATTCCTACCATTGATACTTAACTTCTGCTATAATTTCAGTTCATATTTTTCTTTTCAGGTAACTAGGAACTCATTACTTATTTAATACAACCTCTTCACACCCTCTTGATTGTAGTTTCAGTATAAATATGACTGAACCAAAATCAGCTGATGACCATGACTACAAGCTGGTACTCGTTTTGAGGCACAATGGTGTGGGAAGATTCTCTTTTTTAGGTAAGGGTGTCAGGGATTGGAATGAGTTACCAAGAGAAATGATGAATAATTTACCAATTTTTTTTTTAAAGAATTTAAAGCTAAAAATTTGCAGTGCACAAATGTAGGTGGGTGCAGGAAAGGGGGAAAATGGTAGGGTAGGGAAATTGTCACCAGAGTGTGCACTCCATCGCAATTTAATTAAATATTGAACGTTATTATTAGCTTTTACCCATTATTCCATCATTAGAACCGTCTCTGGATTCACCAAGCCAAAGAGTCTCTTTATCTCCTGGCTTGATGATCGTTTCCCTCTGATCAATTTTTAATTTATGGACTTTTTTTTAAATTTTTTAAAAATGGTTTTAACATTAATTTATGCACTGAGGTCATATACCTAACATATGCCCCTTCACCATTAAATATTGGTTTGCCAAGAATTCTAACAATAAGTAAAATTTGGGCAATACAGAATGTTGCATATTTCATAAATACAATGTACTTCCAGTTTACTTGATGAACCTCACACACAGATACAACTCTTTGTTCTACTCTCCCATCACCAAGGTCGGCATTCTTTATATCATTGATGATGTCATCCTCTTGTTAACACACTTCTGACTAATACTCCAAATACAATCCACATTTCTTTTTTCTTTTCCAATTGCTTATTACTCTCAAATTAACATCTTGTTTCTTCCTTTTAATATATTCCTTCACTTCTCCAGTTTCTTCTAGTAATCGCTGCTCTCATTTCATCCTTAATTCTCTGCTTCTATTGTTTGGTTTATTTCCGGTATTTTCCTCATCATTTCTTTCATCACAAACATCTTCGACTCTTGATTTTATTCATGTC